>SJYV01049045.1:0-11310 GCA_006410875.1 Neotragus pygmaeus | reverse complement strand
TTTTAAGAAAGGCAGAAGAACTAGAGATCAAATTGCCAACATCTATTGGATAATCAAAAAAGCAAGAGAGATCTAGAAAAACATCTTTTTGCTTTATTGACTATGCTAAAGCCTTTGTGTAGATCACAACAAACTGTGGAAAATTCTTCAAGAGATATGAGTACCAGACCACCTTATCTGCCTCCTGAGAAATCTGTATGCAGGCCAAGAAGCAACAGTTAGAACAGGACATGGAAAAACAGATTGATTTCAAATCGGGAAAGGAGTACAGCAAGGCTGTATATTGTCACCCTGCTTATTTAACTTATATGCAGTGTACATCATGCAAAATGCCAGGCTGGATGAAGCACAAGCTGGAATCAAGACTGCCGGGAGAATTATCAATAACCTCAGAGAAGCAGATGACACCACCCTTATGGCAGAAAGCAAAAAACTAAAGATCTTCTTGATGAAAGTGAAAGAGATAAGTGGAAAAGTTGGCTTAAAACTCCACATTAAGAAAACTAAGATCATGGTATCTGGTCCCATCACTTCATGGGAAATAGATGGGGAAACAGTGGCAGACTTTATGTTTTTGGGCTCCAAAATCACTGTAGATGGTGATTGCAGCCATGAAACTAAAAGACGCTTGCTCCTTGGAAGGAAAGTTATGACCAACCTAGACAGCATGTTAAAAAGCAGAGACATTGCTTTGCCAACAAAGGTCTGTCTAGTCAAGGCTATGGTTTTTCCAGTGGTCATGTATGGATGTGAGAGTTGGGCTGTAAAGAAAGCTGAGCACTGAATAATTAATTGTTTTGAACTGTGATATTGGAGAAGACTCTTGAGAGTCCCTTGGACAGCAAGGAGATCCAACCAGTCAATTCTAAAAGAAATCAGTTCTGAAAATTCACTGGAAGGACTGATGCTGAAGATGAAACTCCAATATTTTGGCCACCTGATATGAAGAACTGACTCATAGGAAAAGACCCTGATGCTGGGAAAGATTGAAGGCAGGAGGAGAAGGGGATGACAGAAGATGAGATAGTTGGATGACATCACCGCCTCGATGGAACATGAGTTTGAGTAAGCTCCAGGAGTTGGTCATGGATAGGGAAGCTTGATTTCCTGCAGTCTATGGGGTCACAAAGGGTTGGACACAACTGAGCAACTGAACTGATTGGAATTACTGGCTTAAGCACTTGAACTCATTTTTGTGTTCCCCTACTAAAACCACTCTCCTCTACTAAAACTACATGAAAGAAACATATGAACTTCTTTTTAAATTGTTATTTATTTAGTTATAGTTTTGGTTGCTTGGGTCATCGTTGCTACATGCAGGCTTTCTCTAGTTATGGTGAGCACGGGCTGCTTTTTGCCATGGTACACTGGCTCCTCCATGCTGTAGCTTCTCTTGTTGTAGGGTTCAGGCTCTAGGGTACATGGGCTTCAGTAGTTGTGACACGCAGGATCAGTACTTGTGACACATGGGCTTTGTTGCTCCATGGCATGTGGATCCTCCCAGACCAGGGATCAAATTTGTAATTCTTGTCTTGGCAGGCAGATTCTTATACACTGTATCACAGGGAATTCCCACATTTAACTTCTTACAATTCATTATTGTCCTTCCCTTGAATTCTCATCTATACATGGGCACCCATATAAAATGTATGCTGAGTATCCAACCAAAACACATATAAACCATCTTCCATTAAATGACCAGCAATTTGCAGCCATGTGAGCTGTGAGCACACTCTCATCATACGGTAATAGTTTTTCAGTAAAAAGGTGAACATGTAACACACTGAATTCTGATATTATTGCATCATTTTAATATGTGGAAATCCTAAATATTGTGTATTTCTTATATTATCTTGATATTTATTTTAATGGTGTAGAGTATTAGATTAAATTTACATGTGGAATTTATTATTTCACTTTAAAGTTTCTATATCAGTGGTATGTAATATTGAGAAGGGATGGCAACCATATCTGGTTACAGTGCTTTAAATACACAGACTATTTTTGGATGATACATAAGAAACTGTTTACAGGGCTATTCTATGTAAGAGGTTCTCAATTCTGGGTAGGAGGAAAGCTTAATTTGCTTTTTAGTTGTATTGTATTCTGTTACATACTCTTTTACAGCATCGTTATTGTTTTAAAAAATTTACTATGTTCCATCTGTAAGCTTTTAAATTAATTGTATAGTAAAATGAAGTAATTATTATAATTAAAAAATTTTTTTGAAATGTCTTTTTAAACTACTTCACTGTGGGAAGCCAAATATTCTTGATTCCATGCAACCAATATAAAGTAAATTGCAGCCTGAAATGTAAATGTTCTTGTTTAAAAACTTTTAATAAGTGATATTATATATTTTAACTCAGGAAATGATTTATAAAATATATTTGAATATTATTATTTTTGTTACTGGGGATTCTACTAGCAATTTCATCTGGGAAAATTTTTCCAGTTGCCTCCCTTTTAAAAAAGAAAAACACCAGTCCCATGTTTAGTTTTCTAATGTATTTTCATTTTTATTGGATCATTCTATTCTTTCCTAACACATAGGAGGTGGGAATTCTCTGTTATTATATTCTTCTCTATTATTATAACCATTTGTAGGGTGAAGGCTGTTGAGGCTCAGAAAGTTTAGAGACTTTTCTAAGACCAAAGAGCTAATAAATGACAGAGCTATGGCTTAATCCAGATGTTTTTAGCTCTGCATACAGCATTTGTTCTATGGTCTCATAATATTTCCATTGAGATAAGATACACCTATAAGAAACCAGTAACACATGGTTGAATGTATAAAACTAACATGGTCAATCATTTATAGTACTTTCTATGTGAAATTGAGAATTTAAAAAATGATAAAGAGGTGGGAATTGTAGCCCAGGAACATGGCAAGCAGGACATGTGGCCTCAGTGCTCTGTATATCAGCATTGGTACCAGCGGGAGCCTCTGCTGTGGTTTTGATTATGAGGCATAAGTTGGGCTCAGCACGCCTAAGTTCATGTCTTAAGAGTCTTTTTTTCTCATTGTTCTTTTAGGATTGACACCTTAACTCTTCTTGATAATACTACTACTTGAAGCATAGTATGTGTTCATTCACAAATATCTTATGAATAAATTCTCTCTTTTTCCTATCATCCACCCAGAGACAGGTTTCATTTCCTTGAACCCAAATCTGCTGATTAAGATATAGTTACCTGATGACTCTTCTCTATATAGTTAAATAGACTGTGTTCTGGCCTGGCCTGAATGATTGTACATGATATTATTTACCACACTGATCTGTGCAATGTTACGCCTACCCCTCCAAGAGACATCTGGCATAATGGGGAAATTGAAACATGTCTTATGATGGCTTTATGGCACTATCACTAAGAGTAAACCCAGGTTCCTGAAACTTAGTCTTTTTCTTCATTCTTACTACTATATTTTGTAGTAGCTTTCCCTTCTCATGTTATCCACTAAACTTCAGAGATGCTTCAGATGTGTAGCTAACTTAACTACTGTACAATACACATAAAGCCAGTATAAATCACTTAATTCTGTTTTAAATATATAAATTTTCCTTTCATTAATTTTCAGTTAATCCTTTTTTTTAAATTAATTAAAATTTCTTCCCAAGATCTTATCCACTAGAGCCATGATTATTCTGACTGGCATTATCTCCTTTAACTTTTTTATGCCTAGTTAAACAAATCATGTTAGTTCTGTTTCATTTAGTATCTAGAGGACTAATCCCTGTTTGTTTTTTTTTTTTTTAGCTCTACTGCTTCATTTAGTGTCTGCAGGACTAATGCCTATTTTTTCATTTCTCAGTGTCTTCTATTTTCTTCCCTTCTTCCTAGTCTTTGTAGTGTGTTATAGTGGGTGAATCTGGACAATGAGTTCAGAGTTCTGAGTTCTAGGGTTGGCTTCATATACTTCACATACTTACTGTCCTTATAACCTTACACAATTTATTTCACATCAGGAGTATAGGTAAATCCACAAATTTTCTGAAAGTTAACCCATAATTCCCTATCACTTTTGAAGAGAGATGATATTTTGTCACAATTATATAGGGGATAGTTTAGGATTCAAAGGAGTTTTGGCCATGAACTTGAGAAGAATTCATATTGAACTTGAAGATTTGTATATTTTTTGAGTGCACTTCTGCCTGAGTCGAAATCTTCCATGTGTATGTGTGTTCATATGCTCTTTCTTGTCCAACTCTTTGTGACCCTATGGACTGTAGCCTGACAGGCTCCTCTGTCCATGAGACTTTCCCAGCAAGTATCCTGGAGTGAGGTGCCATTTCCTTCTCTAGGGGATCTTCCTGACCTAGAGATGGAACCCACATCTTTTACATCCCCTGCATTGGCAGGTGGGTTCTTTACTACTAGTGCCACTCTCTAGCAAAAGAACAGTTGTTATCTGAAAAATATGGTAAGAAAACATCCTCCATTTCTTTGCTAATTGACAGATGGCTCACAGTCCTAAGTTATTTTCATGACATTTTTTCTTTTAGTATTTCATTGCAGACAACTCAATCATGTTAAAATAGTAAATCACTACCCACCCAACCCCTTGTCCTTGTGGTTTTAGATGTTTATAAACACTATCATCTTAACTCTCATGAAAAAATGTAAAACATTAAGTGCAACAGTCCCATAGTGGAAGTAAATATATTTATCCACATCTCTCAGCTCCTAACTCTTTCCTGTCAGCACTTATATTTCCAGAACTCTAAGTATCCATTGTCCTCATGCATTATTTCTCTGCCCCAGTCCCTCCCTTCTCCAGGAACTTAGAGCTGTTTCTGCCATCCTATAATACCTGTGTCCTACAGTTTTATATTTCCTTGTTATGTTTCTCCTTTAACATATGACTTGCCTTATTTTTAATTCAATAAATACTTCTCAAATAGGTGTTTTACTGTATAATTCTTCAAAGATGACATAACACAACCTCTAAAATCTAGGAGTTGTTGGTAACTACGAGAGAATGTAGAAACAAATATAATAAAAGAATAGCAGGACAGTGGAGAGCTAAAGAAAAAAATTAAGTCGGGCTAGGTTGCTTTTTGTTAGCTATGATTTAATCAATTAATTTATTTTCAAGTGCGAAAGACTAGAAGCAGATATATACATAGATTGTAACAGTGGATTTATGTAATTTACATTGCCTTCCCTAAGGGTCATGTCTCTGATTATTATTTTTTTTTAATGTTTAATACTATAAAAGTGAGGAAGTGTTTTGGTGGTAAAGTAGCCTTTCACATTAGCCCTTTACTTTACACTAAGTAGATAAGAGATAAGCCTATCTACATGTGAAGTCAGCAGTGGTTAACAGATAAGCAAGGGAAATGTTTTGTATCAACGACAAATTTATGGAACACATACTACAGACAGGCTCTATTCTTAATTCACTCATGTAATTCTACCAACAAACCCTATTATAACACACATCTTACAGGTCAAGAAACAGTACGGGAGAAAACAGAGAAGTGAAGTGAGTCATCCACTTCACAAGGTGGTTTTGCTTACGAGTTCATGTTCTTAGTCTCTATCTGTATGCCTTCTGGAGTAAGAATGCTTCATGATGCCAAATTCACTTCAGGAAGAACAGTTCAGAGTTGGAAGTCTCAGGTCTGAGTTTCTGGGTGGCGTTTTTGGCTTATAAGGTGGAGGAGAGGAGAAAATGACTAGGCAGTTAAAGGGCCTGGAGCTTGTATGTTCCTGAAACTTTGTATGAATTGCACCACTAGTTTTGAATGCTTTTGGAGATAAATGCAAGCTATTCTATGTGAAATGCAGAATTAACTTCCTGAATGAAGACACTTGCATGATGTTCAGTCTCCTCCCCGTGCATAGGAAGTACCAATAACTGCATTCATGTACTTATATCTTTTGAAGAGCACGTGCATTTTATTGGCATCTTTACAGTGTGTACATATGGGCTATATCACTTTGAAAGATAAAGGCATACCACAAAAGCAGAAACAAGTCAGCAAAATAGTTGCACTGAGAGTTTGTTCTGCCTCTTACCATCACCTAGCCATCAGAAATAGCTGGCCTGATAACAATATCTGTACAGCTGTACTTTTTAAAAATGTTTTGATTCTTAAACAGCTCCTACTATTACTCCCTTTTTAAAATAGCTGTTTTTATCCACTTGTGCCAGTGAATTATTACTTGAGCATGAAATAGAGCAGGAGAGAATATGAAGGAAATAAGTTAAAAAAGACAAATTTCCCACCCAGTAGTCATGGATGCAATTGATTTGCCAACTACATTCAGTGTATACATAAAAAAAAAAAAGAATTTGCTACCAGGAAGCAAGAGTTGAGAAAGTCCAGATTGGTCTGTAACAATTTCCTGCTGGTTCTTTTTGACATAATTTAACTCTGTGTCAACAAAATGTTTTTCCTATATCATGTAGCTTGAAAATATTAATTGAATGCTTCACCTTAGTATTTGAAGCATTGAAAAAGAAGCCAAAATTAGGTGGTTTCCAGAGGTCAAAAGTTAATCAGGAGTCAGTAGTTTTCTGTGCAGGTACAGTTGTATGTAAGAAAGACATTAATAAAATACACTGTTGCTCAGCTTGCTGGGAGTAAAGGAAAACAGATCCACTGAAGGGTGAACATAGTGTCATGATAACTAAGGTCAAATTTGTTTGCTCAAGAATTGGCTTTGAATTTTAGTTATTCAGCTGTGTTTACTAATAAACTGTTCAAGCATATTAACAAGCGGTCTTAGAGACACAATGGCTAGACTTTCTGTTTCCAAAATATTGGCCCAAATTGCAAAATCCATTCACAAAAATACACTTCCGTTGGTTAAGCAAAGGATTGCTAAATAAAAGAGATGAAGTTATTCTGAACTTGTGATATATTGGACTATACATTATAAACATTCAATGTATATATACTAGATAATATTACCAAAGAATATAAATAGAATGAGTCACATGACCATAAACAGATACATGTAACTGCTACACAAAATTTTCAAAAGAGAAAAGAACAGGCCCAAACAAACTAAAATAGAAAAGGTAGATGAAGTTATTGAGATATAGTTATTTTTTTTCATTTTAAAGTGGATATGCTAAATGACCATGACCAAATGAATCTACTGTTGTAGGTGTTAATAGTTTCTGCCTTTTTTCTCAGGCCACAGCCCAGATTTCCCAAGAAGTGTCTAAGATTCTTCTTCTTTTTCATTTCTTCTGGTCATATTATATCAATTAGATCTGCCAAATTAAATACCTGACTTATAACTACTATTCTAGAGCTGGTACAGAAGAAAATGAAATTTAACATGCTGTAAGCAATTCAAGTCAGTGACCTAACTATTAATGTTTTATGAGCTATAAATATGAGACACACACACACATATATGTATATTTCCCTTGAAGTAGTGATTTATTTTAAAATAAATTTTGTTTCAGTTTCCTACTTAAAACATTTGTTTAAACATTGTTGAAACATGTTAGAGCTGATAGTGACTTATAATTCAGTGTCATGCATTCTCAGAATTTCAATTAAAGATACTTTTAAAGACTTACCAAATTTCCTTAGTTAGTTTGATAGTAAATGAAAGAAAGAAGATTTGAGTTTGAGAGAATAAGACTGACTAAATTCATGGGAAATAGAATGGATTGTTGAGAAACATTCAGAAAAATACCATTTCTGCAGGAATTATTTTCCAGAAGATAATGTGGATCCTTCTTCATATTCAGTATTATCTAAAATTTCATGGACTCTATGTTTTGATCTAAACATAAATGTATATTTTTTTAACAAACCAAGTCATGTTATTGTGCAGTTTCCTTCTACCAGAAAATTACTAAAAATATAAATATAAGATCTCTAGAAAATACTCAGAATAGCTCTGTAATCTCTTTCCTTCCCTGAACTGGGATCAACTTTTTGATCTTTAAAAGAGTCAACTGAATGTTTTCTAAACTTGTGTGCTTGTCTTTATATCATCCACATACATAACGGGATCAAATTTGCAGCTAAACCTTTGTAGAAGATTCTTGAATCTCTCCTCCATATTCCTTTGCAGCTCAGGTAAACTATTTTCAGACTTGTGACAAAACCCCATTGCAAATACCTGCATCTATCTGCTTTTGTCTCTGAGGATTATTCTAGCTCCAAAACAATGAAGTGCACTAGACTTCACATTCCCAGGGTCAACCTTTAACCATTGGAAGATTTGGCACATTAAAATTGATGGATGACAATTTCAAGGTCACCACCCCACTTCTCAGATGGGAGTTAATGGAGTGGAGCATCAGTTGTCCAAATCAGAAGCCCATTCATGGCATTTCTTCCTTTTCAGTATCACCTATTTTTCCCTTCATCAATCCTGTTTCCTAAGATCAGTTTCCAAATAAACTGCATGCACGAGTCCTTGTCTCATCATCAGCTTTAGAGATCACAAGCTAAAACAGATTGACTTCCAATTCTAGGAAGACAAACTTTCAAATACACATAACCAAAGATCTATTGGCTTTTTGAATACAAAAAAACTCAAAAAATATTTTTGATAAATTAACATATCATACAAAGATGTCATCTGTTGTTCTGGCTTCGAGTCTTTTAGCCACTCAGTCATGTCAGAATCTTTGTGACCCTATGGACAACAGCTTTCCCTGTCCTTCCCTATCTCGTGGAGTTTGCTCAAACTCATGTCCATTGAGTTGATGACGCCATCCAACCATCTCATCCTCTGTCACCCTCTTATCCTGCCCTCAATCTTTCATAGAATCAGGGTCTTTTCCAATGAATCAACTCTTCGCATCAGGTGGCCAAATTATTGAAGCTTTAGCTTCAGCATCAGTCCTTCCAATGAATATTCAGGACTGATTTCCTTTAGGATTGACAAGTTTGATCTCTTTGCTGTCCAAGAGACTCACAAGAGTCTTCTTCAGCACCACAGTTTGAAAGCATCACTTCTTCATCACTCAAACTTCTTTATGATCCAGCTCTCACATCTGTACATAACTACTGGAAAAACTGTAGCTTTGACTATATGCAAGGAGACTAAATATAAGAATAAAATAAAAGTTTTCCCCAGTTTTTCTTAATTTTTGGGTTTGGTGGTGCTTGAAACTTAGATGTTGCTACAGTTTTGAATATTTGATTAAAAAAAAAAAAAACTTGGAAAAACCTCGGCCAATTCCTTTATTGTTAACTGCAACCTACATGATTATTGCCAAGAATATGAAGATGAACTCTTCACTGGAACACATGCCAGACCAATCATGTCCTTTGTGGATAACATGATTATGTTAAAGTGAATGGTTAAATTAGTTTTTTTTTAAGATCACAACTTTGGAAAAACTGTTTGCTTTCTCTTTCTCCTTTCTATTTTTTTCCTCTAGAGTAATTCCCATTTACTTTAAAATTTGAACATATTTCCCACTTACTTTAAAATGCGAACAAAGTAAGGCTATTAAGCTATAGTTGGTAAGAAGGTAAATTAAACTGCACCGTATCTAAGTATTTTTAAGAAATGCTACCACTTGAGACGTTAGAAATTTCTCAGATCCTTATTTTTTACATTTGTTTGTTGTGTTTTGCTTGTTATTGTTATACAAATATATCTAATATAATGGATAGAGAACATTCTTTCCTGTTAATATCTTTTGAAGACAGAAAAATCAAATAAAATCTTGAATTAGATTTTCATGACAAGTAAATTAATATAATAAATAATAGTAAAACATAATGAATAATTGTTAAATTATTTTAGTTAGATGTATAGTTAAGTAACAATGAAAATGAGATGGAGAGGAGAAAAAGGGAGGGCTGAAATAAATTGTCAGAAAGTTGATTTAATTTTTAAAATCCTTAAAACATGTAGAACTAATTAATTTAATAAAATTGCACTTAAATATAGTCATGCATGGTGAAAATTTGCTATAATTTTAACTACTATTTCATGGACAAATGAAATGCATATTCTAGTATACCTGTTTGCCTAATTTATATAGAGAAAATCTATCTTCCACATGTTACTTTATAAAGTCAAAATGTCTGTGAAAAAAACTTTGCCTTTTAAGCCTTTCTCCCTTTTGTTAAAAACAGATTTACATCTTTTGAATAGCATCCCATCAAATCCTAAATGACTCCTAAAGCTTTATGGAACTTTTCCTTTCTCTATATTGACATAAATATAATCCATTCTTCCTACTTGACCAGACAAAAGTAAATGTTGTACCATATCTAGCCTCAAGGTAAGAGTTATTTATCCTCTTAGTTTGTAAATACATTTCCTGTTAGGCAATACATTAATTAGAAAATATTATAATGGTTGATTTCCAGTAATCAGTCACATTACAACTAACACATTTTTTTATTTTTATAGTAATGGTAAAAGTGTTCATCTGTAAACATTTCATTCTAAGTAATAAAGTTGCAGAATGACCCCAGGCTCAGTTGAAACTGGAGTTGAAGCTGTTAAGTTTCCCCATTATACTTTTCTGCCCAAATTGTATTCCGCCTTTCCCTTCATGATTAAAATAGCATTAACTCTTGATCAGAAGCCAAAGATATGACTGAACTTAATAAAAGTTGTCCGCTTTCCCTCCAAACCTTCTGTATTTTTGGCCAAAAGATTCCCTAGAGATGGGAAGCTTTCAATTGCATGTTTTGATTGTTTAGTGTCTGCCTTTCCATCTGGTACTTGACTGTACATTATATATAGGAGGGTGTGAACAGGAGATGGTGACAATGTCAACAAGAACTAACATTTTTGCAGTGTGTAACTAAAGAAGCTGATAATATAATTATGAAATTGAAAGACAAATTGTGGAAACACTCAACTGTGTATAATTAGGAAATTGGCTTGCAAGTTTTAGTATATCCGTAGTTCAAAGATTTGAAAGAAAACAAAACCCATATGTAATGAATTTCTCTTCATCAAATAAAACCAGGTAGATCACAGTTTTCTGAAGAATACTAAAACTAACTTGTAGGTTGAATATTGTTAAACAAGCAGTAGCTGTTAAAATGTATTAAGCATTAATTGTTAAAATGTAAAATAATTATTAAAGAGAAGGAATTTGTTAAATAAAAATCAATTAGAGGAGAAAGGTGTAGTGTGTCAGATGGTGTTCTCTAAAATGACATGTTCATGTCCTAACTTTTGGAGCTTCTAATTGTGACATTATTTATCAAAAAGGGTCTTTCTTAGATGCAATTAAGTATCTCAAGATGAGGTTATCCAGGACTATCCAGGTAGACCCTGGACCCAATGACAGTTGTCCTTACAAAAGACAAAAGAGGAAAAGAAACAGAAGGCCATGCATGTGAAGACAGA
>SJYV01049043.1:11826-36255 GCA_006410875.1 Neotragus pygmaeus | reverse complement strand
AAGTATTCTTATTTTTTCCTAATTTTCAGCAAATGAATTAAATACAAATTTTACTTAGGAAGAGGTAATATTGGTACCATCAAAAATTGTTAAATCTATTTAAAAATACTTGATCAAGAAGCAATTCCATTTACCATTGTATCAAAAAAATGAAATACCTAGGAATAAATCTACCTAAGGAAACAAAAGACCTATACTCTGAAAACTATAAAATTTGAATAAAAGAAATCAAAGAAGACATAAACAGATGAAAACATATGTCATGTTCATGGGTTGGAAGAATCAATATTGTCAAAATGACTATAGTACCCAAGCCAATCCACAGATTCAATGCAATCTCTATGAAATTACCAATGACATTTTTCACAGAACTAGGACAACAACAACAAAATCTCAAAATTTTATGGAGATATAAAAGAACCTGGATAACCAAAACAATCTATAGAAAGAAAAATGAAGCTGGAGAAATCAGACTCCCTGCCTTCAGACTATACTACTAAGTTACAGCCATCAAAAAAATATGGTTAGATAGTTAGTTAGTGAAGTCACTCAGTTGTGTCCGACTCTTTGCGACCCCATGGACTGTAGCCCACCAGGCTCCTCAGTCCATGGGATTTTCCAGGCATGAATACTGGAGTGGGTTGCCATTTCCTTCTCCAGGGGATCTTCCCAACCCAGGGATCAAACCCGGGTCTCCTGTATTATAGACAAACATTTTACCATCTGAGCTACCAGCTACCCAAATAGAAATATAGATCAATGGAACAGGATAGAAAACCCAGAAAAAATTCCATGCACTTATAGTCAATTAATCTATGACAAAGGAGGCAAGACTGCGCAATGTTGGAAAGANATTATAGACAAACACTTTACCATCTGAGCTACCAGCTACCCAAATAGAAATATAGATCAATGGAACAGGATAGAAAACCCAGAAAAAATTCCATGCACTTATAGTCAATTAATCTATGACAAAGGAGGCAAGACTGCGCAATGTTGGAAAGACAGCCTCTTCAACAAATGGTGCTGGGAAAAATGGACAGCCACATGTAAAAGAATGAAATTAGATCATTCTTTAACTCCATACAAAAAGTTAAGCTCAAAATGAATTAAAGACCTAAATGTTTGAAGGGACGCTACAAAACTCTTAGAGGAAAACAGGGAGAGCAGTCTCTGAAATAAATCACAGCAAAATCTTTTTTAATCCATCTCCCAAAATAAAGGGGGGAAAAGGCAAAAATCAGCAAATGGGATATACTTAAACTCAAAAATTTTTCACAGCAAAGGAAATAACAAATAAAAAGACAAACCACAGATGGGGAGAAAATATTTGCAAATGATGTGACTGATAAGAGATTAGTTTCCAAAATTTACAAAGAGCTTATGACACTTAATAGCATCAAAGCAAGCAACACTCAAAGAATGGGCAGAAGATGTGAATAGACATTACTCTAAAGAGGACATACAGATGGCCAATAGGCACATGAAAAGATATTCAAAATCACTAGTTATTAGAGAAATGCAAATCCAAACTGCAATGAGATACCACCTTACACCAGTCAGAATGAATATCATCAAAAAATCCACAAACAACAAATGCTGGAGAGGGTATGGAGAGAAGGAAGTCTTCTTGTGCTGTTGGTAGGAATGTAAATTGATACAGCCACTATGGAGAACAGTATGGAAATTCCTTAAAAAGCAAAAAATAGAGCTACCATATGGCCCTGAAATCTGAGCATATGTCCAGAGAAAAACAAGGTACTCGATTTTTGAATTACAATGTGTCTCAGTGAAAACTTCTTCATGTTTAAATTTTTGAGTTCTTTGGGTTTTATGGATCTGGATATTTTCTTTCTCTCTCTCTCTTTTTCTCTACATCTCTACATATGTATATAGTAAGATGCATACATCTGTAAGAATTTAAGTTAGAAACCGATGAATTTGTGTATGTGCTACCATGAAGCCTTTTTTTATTGCTCTCAGGGTATAATCATCCTCAAGGAAGCACAATGACCATATTTGTGTTAGCCACAAATGGTAACTATATTGGGATGGATTTTGGTTTAATCAGAAAATTACTGAACTAAGCCAGTCCAGGTATTAATAGGATCTTGAAATAGCCTTATATTTCCTGAACATACTACGAAAGATGGTGTAAATTGCATACATCCCCAAGAGTCACCAAAACTGTAAGCATGGTGTGGGACTATGCATTTGAGTATTCTAAAAGAAGTGAGAATTATAATAGGGTATTTATTTTTAATTTTTGTATTCAAGCCTAACTTTTTTTTTTTTAATCACACTGGTCTATTAATAATCACGAGGCTTCCCATGTAGCAGAGTGGCAAAAAATTTGATTGCCAATACAGCAGACACAAGAGAAACAGTTACCATCCCTGGATGGGGAAGATCCCCTGGAGTAGGAAGGGGCAACCCACTCCAGTATTCTTGCCTGGAAAATTATATGGACAGGGGAAACTGGTGGGCTTCAGTCCATGGGATCACAAAGAGTCAGACATGACTAAGTGACCACATGTGTGTGTGTGTGTGTGTGTGTGTGTGTATAATAACATATATAATATTACCTATTTTGAAAATTATACTTCTCACATAATCCTTACACATAAGGATCATTAAAGATATAATCGAGAAGCTCCAGGACCTCTATTTCAGCAGAAAGTCTAGATAAAATTGACCATTTTTCTATATCTAGTCTCTCAATTGACATCTCTTACAAAGCATAAGTTCTGATATCTATGCTGAATAGTTGCTGCTTTGTCTGACTCTCATCTATGAATTACGAATCATTGATCCCAAACTTTAAACTTTGGAATGACTGAATTGAAGAAGCAAGAGATATGCACATCCAGTAAGGAAAAGTTGTAAGAATATCAGTAAACAGGTTTTCCAGAGAAGCCTATCATTTTGTTCAGGGTTGTGAGTGGTGCCTAAGAGGAGCAACAGTGGTGTCTTTCTTTACATGAAACGTCCTCAGACACATTTTGGAAACTGCTTGTAGTTGTATAATCTCCAGACCTGATTTCCTAGCATTTCTGGCAAATTCTGCAAGTCCATTATTCTTTTTAATATAATAATTTCTGAATAAATTGGAATTATTTGCATTGAGAAATAAATCTACTTCAGTTAATTATTTAAGCAAATTACATTCCAAATCTCATTTAATTCAGTTGTACAACCTTGTTGCATATGAATAAATGCTTAGTAAGCCTTTGGTCATGGATGTTAAGCAGTAAAAGTCTTCTTTTTCCTTCAATTTGGATTTACATCATGTAATATGAGGTACATCTTCAACAGAAAACTATCCTTTTAAAAACTTCTTTTTATCCTCCAGTTTTTCCATAATATATTAACAGATAAGCGAGTAATATTCGTTTACCATTTGAAAATCATTTGTCTAATCAGTTCAAGCTCAAAAAATCTCTAAATGTTCACTAACATTTATTATAAAAATATCCAAATTGGTATTACTTCTTCAAAAATGTGGTTCTTCTACTTTGGAACAAATGGTTCTTTTTAAAATACATCAGTCATTCATCATTGTCATGATTTTGATAATGCAAGATTTCTTTCTAACTTTTAACTAATCAATACTCCCCTGGGATTAGGAGCTCTCTGGCAGTGGACATTCTTGGACTTGGCACTCCCACTGCAAAAGCTCAGGCCTGATCTCTGGCTGGGATCTGAGACTCCGCCAGTCATTTGTCATGGCATTAAAGGGTATTAAAACAAACATTAGAAAGGAGGGGGGTTCAGGGCTGGGAAGAGGTATACACCTGTGGCAGATTCATGTTGATGTATGGCAAAACCAATACAGTATTGTAAAGTAAAATAAAGTAAAAAAGAAAAAGAAAGAAAGACAAAAAAAAAAAGAGTGATGAGCCCCAAAAAATGATAAACACAAAGTCAAGCAAATAATAACAAAAATAATTGAACACATACATATACACACATGAACAAAATCAATACAGTCCAAAGAAAATAAAGTACAAGAAACTGACCTGGTGAGCAAAGGAAACCAAAAATGATATCGACCAATTAAAGCCAAAACTGTCTAAAGGGAAAACTAGAAAACAGAAGCAAAGCAAGGGGCCAAATGGTAAATAAAGCAAAGAAAACAAAATTAACAAATGTAGTGAAAAAAGAAAGAAAAGAGAGGAAGAATAGAAAACAAAGTTAAACAGAAGTACATAAGAAGATTTATGTATAGTAAAGAATAGCTACAGCAGAAAAAGAAAAATAAGAAAACAAACAAAAGAAAAAAAATCAATTTTAAAAAAAAAATTTAAAAAGTTAGACTAAAAAAAAATAACCTCAAAAGGCCAACATAGAGGCAAAAGTTTATTCAATGCAGGATGCTTGGGGCTGGTGCACAGGGATGATCCAGAGAGACGTTGTGTGATGGGAGGTGAGAGGGGGATTCAGGATTGGGAGCTCATGTACACCTGTGGTGGATTCATGTCGATGTATGGCAAAGCCAATAGAATATTGTAAAGTAAAATAAAGTAAATTAAAAAAAAGAAAAGAAAAACTGCAATTAAAAAAAATTCTCAAAAGCTTAATCAGTTACTAGTACTAATAAAAACCAATAACCACAGCAACAGATGAAGAAAAAAAAGAAAAGAAAACAATGTAGAACTAACTACCAAACAAGTCAAAATATAAGAATAATAATAAATGTTTTTCTCAGATCTCAGCTGTCACGTCTTTTCACCTCACTGTGAGTCACAGTCCGCCTTTCCCTCTCTAGGATGTTCTCCAGCATTGGGCTGGTCTCCAGACCTGATGTAGGGACAGCTCAGACTTTAATCTGGTCCTACCCGTGTGTGTTCTTGTCTCCCATGTCCATAGCTGCCAGAGCAAGTGTATTTTCTTTTGGGGAAAATCTTATTGCTGTTTGATAAATTCCATAGACACAGAGTCTGCCTAGTTGGTCATGTGAATTCAATCTGCAGCTCTTATACACGGTGGGGAGGTTTTTGTCCTCTTCCTTCCAAAGGACCCTGTCCCTTGGTTTCAATTGTGGTTTTATCTCCACCTCTGCATATGAGTTATCTACAGAAGTTTGCTCCTGAGGCTACCCTGGAGGATTTAGGTCTGCCCCAGGGATGACTGGACTTTCCTGGTGGCTTGGTAAAGAACCTGAGTTTGATCCCTGGGTTGGGAAGATCCCCTGGAGAAGGAAATGGCAACCCATTTCAGTATTCTTACCTGGGAAATCTCATGGACAGAGGACTCTGGTGGGCTACAGTCCATGAGGTCTCAGAGTCAGACACAACTGAGTAACTAACAGTCTACAATCAATCAGTGAAACCTGCATAAAGAGGTGGTTCAGCTGCTTCGATCTCAGGGACCTAGCAGCACCAGGTACTCAGGGGGAGCCAGTGGCTAGGGAGGTGCTCTTAGTGTTTTTTCTAACCTCTAGTTACTCTGTCCCAGTGGGAACTGAGCATGGAGGTGATGCCATTGCTTGGATTACGGGGATCCTGGCAATACCAGGTATGCAGGGGTGCTAGTAGCCATCGTCACAGGAGATATGGTGCTGTTAGTGTTTTCTCCTAGCCTCTGGCAGCTCTGTCCCAGTGAGAATTGAGCATGGAGGTGGTACAGCTGCTTGGATCACAGAGACCCTGGCAGCACCAACTGTGCAGGGACAGCAGCTGCCTCAGTCATGGGCTGCTGCTGCTAAGTTGCTTCAGTCGTGTCCGACTCTGTGCGACCCCATAGACAGAAGCCCACCAGGCTCCCCCGTCTCTAGGATTCTCCGGGGAAGAACACTTGAGTGGGTTGCCATTTCCTTCTCCAATGCATGAAAGTGAAAAGTGAAAGTGAAGTCGCTCAGTTGTGTCCAACTCTTTGCGACCCCATGGACTGCAGCCTACCAGGCTCCTCCATCCATGGGACTTTCCAGGCAAGAGTACTGGAGTGGGGTGCCATTGCCTTCTCTGTCAGTCATGGGAGTTAGGCCCTATTAGATTCATTTTCTAGCCTCTGCAGCTGGCAGTCAAACAGCCTTCTTGGGTCGTCCTTCTCTGTTGCTCAGCATGTCAGGCCCTTAAATGGCCACCCCGGATGGGATTCTTCTCTATTGCTCAGTTCATCAGACACTTAAAGTGCTGCTCTCTCTGGTGCCTTTCTCTATTGTTCAGTGGCCAGAGCTGGTGTTTGGGGAGAGAGAGGCTACAATGATGGCTCCATCCCTTGTGTGTGACTCAGCAATTTTGCCTTGCCTTCGTGGCTGTTTGGCTTTCCTTGCATGCATTTCCCACCACAATCTCCTCCTTCATGTTCCCTTGGGCCATCTCCCTGCAGGCAATAGCAGACCTCACCCTGAGATTTCTCTCCAGTCCCTATGATCCAACTTCCAGCCGCTGCACTTTCTAGGGGACTTGCATACCTGTGTGGGGTATGTATGGCTTTGGCAAGGATTGTCTATGTGATTCTTATGCCATTCAGCCTGTCACAGATCAGCTGATGCATTCTCCAACGGCCTCAAATATTTCTCCTCTGTCTCAAGCAATTGCCCTGATGTGGAGTTTTGACCCTGCTTCAGTTCCAACCTCTGGGTGCAAGTCCAGTTCTGTTTATTCTCTTTTTCCCCACTTCTTTTGTCCTACTGAGTTTTGTGTAGATTTGTAGATTCCTTTCTCATGGTCAGGGACTTCTGCCCACTTTCAACCGGTGTTCTACAAGATCTTCTGTGTCTGAAGGTGTATTCCTAATGCATCATGGAGAGAGATGTACTCCACATCCACCTACACCTCCACCACCTCGACTTTCCAAACAAGTAAATTTTTGATGTTGTAAACAACCCCCATATGATGAAATCACTTGCTGTTTGGTTGTAATGTGTGTGTGTGTTTTTTTTTTTTTTTTTTAGAGATGTATGCATGCAAGCTAAATAAAGAACTATAAAATGTTTACTTATTTTTTCAATTTTGTTTTTAATCTAACTGCAAATTTTACAGGAAATTCTATAAATGAATAATCAGTGTTACCTATTATGAAAAAGAAACCCCAATCTGGTACCTAAAGTCAGAAGGTAAGTTGACAACAATTAACACTCAAAATATTTTGTATAAAGTTTCCATGAAATAATAAAAGAAACATATCTATACCTATTTGAGTAAGATATAGATAGTTGCCTCCCCTTAATAAACACATAATAAATATGTCAAATGTTTTACTAAACATGTGCATCATTCTTATTGCCAAGAAGGAGCACAAACTGAAGTTCAATACAACTGAGTATGATTTGAACTTGTCAATTGAATGAATTCAGTAATACACAGAAAGTGATTTCTTCTCTATGTTCAAAATAATATTCTTTGTTCATTCTTTAAGACCAGGATTCACAAGTATAGTTTATTTCTCTCACTTTGAGAAGACAGATTTGTTTCTTTTATAAAAAGGTATTGAAGTATAGATGACTTATAGTGTTGTGTTAATTTCAAATGTACAGTAAAGTAATTCAGTTATATGTATATATTCATTTCCATTATTATTTGTCACAGAATAATGAATACAGTCCCCTGTGCTATATATCATAAATGTACTGTTTATCCATCCTATATATTAACATATTAGTTTGCCTGTGCTAGTCATAAATTCCCATCATTTCTTCCCTCTTTTACTCCCCACTTAACAACCATAGATCTGTTCTTTACATCATTGAGTGTCTATTTTGTTTTTTAAATATGTTTATTTAAATAATATTTATACATATGGGCATCTTGGGTGACACCAATGGTAAAGAATCCACCTATCAACTCAGGAGAAGCAAAAGACTCAGTTTCAATCCTTCAGTTGGGAAGATCCCCTGGAGTAGAAAACTGCAATCCACTTTAGTGTTCTTGTCTGGAAATTTCCATGGACAAAAGAGCCTGGTAGATTATAGTTCATGGTATCAAAGAGTTGGACATGACTGAGAATGCATATGTCATTGGATAGATAGATAAAGAAGATATGACATACCATCATTCATCATTCATTTGTTGATGGACATTTAGGTTGTTTACATGTCTTGGGTATTGTAAACAGTACTGCTATTAGCAGAGAGTTGAATTTATCTTTTCAAATTTTAGTTTTATCTGGGTATATGTCCAGAAGTGGACTATGGCATTTTTGCATACAACTGATGATGGTCCTTATTGTCAAGTTCGGCAAAGACTTATTAAAGAAAGTAGGGAAAACCACTAGACCATTCAGGTATGACCTAAATCAAATCCCTTATGATTATACAGTGGAAGTGACATATAGATTCAAGGGATTAGATCTGATAGACAGAGTGTCTGAAGAACTATGGACAGAGGTTCGTGACATTGTACAGAAGGCAGGGATCAACCATCCCCAAGGAAAAGAAATGCAAAAAGGCAAAATGGTTGTCTGAGGAGGCCTTACAAATAGCTGTGAATAGAAGAGAACCAAAAGGCAAAGAAGAAAAGGAAAGATACGCCCATTTTAAGAATAGAAAGGAGAGATAAGAAAGCCTTCCTCAGTGATCAAAGCAAAGAAGTAAAGGAAACTAATAGAATTAGTTCAAGAAAATTAGAGATATCAAGGGAACATTTCATGTAAAGGTNCAAAAGGCAAAGAAGAAAAGGAAAGATACGCCCATTTTAAGAATAGAAAGGAGAGATAAGAAAGCCTTCCTCAGTGATCAAAGCAAAGAAGTAAAGGAAACTAATAGAATTAGTTCAAGAAAATTAGAGATATCAAGGGAACATTTCATGTAAAGGTGGGCTCAATCAAGGCAAAGATGTTATGGATGGAGAAGGAGAAGGAGAAGATATTAAGAAGAGGTAGCAAGAATGCATAGAACAACTATACAGAAAAGATCTTTACAACCCAGATAATCACGATGGTGTGATCACTCACCTAGAGCCAGACATTCTGGAATGTGGTGTCAAGTGAGCCTCAGGAAGCATCACTACGAACAAAGTTATTGGACAGGATGGAATTCCATTTGAATTATTTCAAATCATAAAAGATGATGCCATGAAAGTGCTACACTCAACATGTCAGCAAATTTGAAAAATAGCAGTGGCCACAGGACCAGAAAAGGTCAGATTTCATTCTAATCCCAAAGAAAGGCAATGCCAAGGAATACTCAAACTACTGCACAATTGCACTCGTCTCACATGTTAGTAACATAATGCTCAAAGTTCTCCAAGCCAGGTTTCAACAATATGTGAAGTGTGAACTTCCAGATGTTCAAGTTGGATTTAGAAAAGGCAGAATAACCAGAGATCAAATTGCCAACATCCTATGGATCATCAAAAAAGCAAGAGAGTTTCAGAATAATACTGCTTTATTGACTATTCCAAAGACTTTGACTCAAATACTCAAAAAATAATGATTATTGTTCACTATAATTGTTTATATAATTAGTATAACATTTCTATCATTAGTATATTAGTATTTCTATGATTAGTTTATAAGTGCTTTATTATTTAAATGTTCATTTAGCATTTAAATTTTAAGAAAACTGAGAGACAGAGACAATCTCCAGGTTATGGGAGAATATAGCCAAGGGAATAAAAGTAAATTTCAATGAGGTGAATTGGAAGTATATTGGCACTCAGTTCAGTTCAGTTCAGTTGCTCAATTGTGTACAACTCTTTGTGACCCCATTAATCGCAACATGCCAAGCCTCCCTGTCCATCACCAATTCCTGGAGTCCAACCAATCCCATGTCCATCAAGTCAGTGGTGCCATCTAACCATCTCATCCTCTGTCATCACCTTCTCCTCCTGCCCTCAATCTTTCCCAGGATCAGGGTATTTTCCAATGAGTCAACACTCTGCATCAGGTTGCCAAAATATTGGATTTTCAGCTTCAACATCAGTCCTTCCAATGCACACCCAGGACTGATCTCCTTTAGGATGGACTGGTTGGANGGGTCGCAAAGAGTCAGACACGAGTGAGCGACTGAACTGAACTGATACACATACACTCAAGAAATATATACATATATATATATATACACACACACACACACACACATACATACATACATACACTCAAGAAATATTAGCATAAGGCTTTTATTTAGAAATACGGAGTTGAACATTCATTTGTAGCCATGGTGTAATAACAGGAATCAACTTTACCCTCCTGCTAAAACAAAAAGCTGGACACAGTACATGAAAAAATATGTTTCAAAACATTGGGTATCAGGCAGAGAAGGATAGTGATTTGTGAAAAATAGGAACTAAATGAGATGAGTCCTACCTATGGCTGCCCTACCTTACTTGAGAGGATTGTGTGGGGAGGGGGAACCCAAGTGGAGCCTGACAGACTCCCTAAATTGAGAAAATGTTGCCAGGGAGGGAGAGTAGATTATCCAGAATCCTCAGGGTAGGATACTAGAGAGAAGAAAGTAGCACAGAAAGAGAGCTCCAGAGATCTGCAGAAGGTCCCCTTTTTACCTAGGTACTGATAAGAATTTGCATGTGAGAAAACTAATCAAGTTTAGGGATAGAATCATTGGAATAGATTAGAGGGAGCGCTGTTCAGAGCTCATGCAGGGCCAGAACAGTTCCTGTTTCTACAAGCCGATGTGGGGAACCTCATAATTCACAAAGTTTAGGCAGGGTTCAGAAGGGTTTTACTTCAGTAGTGGAGAAACAATTAGCTGTAGACCAAATATTGCTCCTAACAAAGCTTCAAAGCAAGACCTGAAAAGATTATTGTTTTCAAGCATGAAACTTAAAGGCTTCCCAGGTGGCACAGTAGTAAAGAATCTGCTTGCCAGTGCACGAGTCTCGGGAGATGCCAATTCTATTCCTGGGTCAGGAAGATCCCCTGGAGAAGGAAATAGCAACCCACTCCAGTATTCTTGCCTGGGAAATCCCNACCAGGCCCCTCCGTCCATGGGATTTTCCAGGCAAGAGTACTGGAGTGGGGTGCCATTGCCTTCTCCGCACTTTCATGCAGGTAGTTCTAAATTTGGATTAGAAATAGTAAGGTGGATCTATCTATCATATATGTGAATGTATGTGAGTGTATGCGTGTCTCATTGCATATAGAAACACGCGCAACATTCAGAAAGAATTGACTGAGCAGGACAAGTTATTCTAGTGCTCTTTCTCTACCTGCACTGCTACAATGCTCTTATAGGCCTTGTTTTCAATGACGCCAGCCTCTCATAAGATTTCTCCTACCATACATCTGTCTTCCCTGTGGGTTCATTTTCCCCATAAGGATTTTCTTTTTGCCACAAATATTCTAGGGTTAGAACTAAAGAAGCTGGCAATACAGAAGTGCTAATGGATAAACATCATAGAAAATCCCCAACACCGTCTTTTCATATTAGAAGACTAAGGAAGTAGGCTTTTCAGATAGAAAAACTTTTATACAATGACTGTTCCAGTCATCAAAATACAGCAAAAAGCAAAACATGTTTGTATCCCCACTTATGCCAAAAAGATAGAATGAAAACATATATTTACTTTCACCAGAATGTTATGAGGATAAATACAACAGGCTCTCCTCTGGTTCAAGTTTTATAAAATTATGATGAATGATTGAAGTGACTATCATAAAACTGTCTGACATAATCTCANGTGTTTGTTAGCCATCCGTATGTCTTCTTTGGAGAAATGTCTATTGAGTTCTTTGGCCCATTTTTTGATCGGGTCGTTTATTTTTATGGAGTTGAGCTGTATAAGTTGCTTGTATATTTTTGAGATTAGTTGTTTGTCAGTTGCTTCATTTGCTATTGTTTTCTCCCATTCAGAATGCTGTCTTTTCACCTTACTTATAGTTTCCAAAGGAAACATTTTAAGATAATTATATTATAACTGGGAGAGGGTAAATGGTCACAAAATGAGAAGTTTTAAACTTCACTCAAACTAGCAGAAAGACACCAGTGGACTAAGAAAATTTGTGTATATAATGTAATACTAGTACCACTAAAAAAGATAAATACACTCAAAATCTATAAATAAATGAAAATGGCATTCTAAAAATAGGTTCAGGTAGCCCAGATGAAGATAGTAAAAAGAAAATAGAGACAAAAAATAGAACAAGTGAAAAATAAAATGGGAGGCATTAGTCCTAAAAATAATTACATTAAATGTAAATAGTTTAAGCAAATCACTTAAAGAGAGTTTGATAGAATGAACTTAAAATTGCGGTCCATATATATGCTACCTACCAGAAACTAACTTCAAATGTAATAGGTAGATTGATAGTATAAGCATGGGAAAAGACGCAAACATTAATTCAAGAAAGCAAGAGTGGACAAACTAATATCAGATAAGGTAAATTTGAAAACAAGTAAATATTTGGAGATACAGGAAAATTACATAATTAAAATAAGTTAATCCAATAAGAAGGAATAGCAATCCTAAAAGTGTATGTATCAAGGAACAGAGCTGTGAAATATGGGAAGCAAAACATTGGTAGAAATACAAAGTAGAAGCAGACAAAAAATTGTAGATGAACACTTCAAATCCCTCTCAATGATACAAAACAGAATAATTAGGCGGAAAATCTGCAAGTAAATAGAACTCAACAAACTTATCAAATAAGAGGATCTTTATCAACATTAATAAAATACTTCATTTGACATCAGGATATACTTTTCAGGTGCCCCCCAGATAGACCATCTTTTGGGCCATAAAACAAGCATCAATAAGTTTTAAAAACTGAATCATATGTACTGTGTTTTCTGGTGNCAAATAAGAGGATCTTTATCAACATTAATAAAATACTTCATTTGACATCAGGATATACTTTTCAGGTGCCCCCCAGATAGACCATCTTTTGGGCCATAAAACAAGCATCAATAAGTTTTAAAAACTGAATCATATGGACTGTGTTTTCTGGTCTTAGTGGAATCAAACTAGAAAACCAATGAAACAATGGCAACATAAATATGTCCAACTCTTAGAAAAAAATATATATATATATATATAAAATCCATGGGTCAAAGAACAGTCTAAAGAGAAAAACAATACATTGAAATAAAATATAATAAAAATGTAACACTAAAATCCATGGGACACAGCGAAAGCAGTGGTGGAAATAAAATTTATGGCATTAATTTCATTCATGGAAAAGTCTTTAAAAATTAATCTAGCACTTCAAGAACCTAGAATAAAAATAGCCAACTACACTCAAAGGACCCAGAAGGAAGGAAATAATGTTAGGAGCAGTAATAAACTTGCAAACAGAATGAAGAAAAGTCAATGAAACTAATAAATGATTCATTGAAATTATTAAGCAGACAAACCTTGAGCAAGACTAAGAAAAAATGGACAGTGCAAATTATCAATAGCAGAAATGAAATAAAGGACATCACTAGAGGTCCTATAGGTATTCAAAAGAAAACAAGGACATACTGTGAATGACTGTATACACTTAAAATTTGACAACTAGCAAGAAATGGACCAATTCTTAAAAAACACAGACTACTGAAAATTACCTAATATGGAGCAGATAATTTGAATACTCCTATCAAAGAAACTGAAAGTACTATTTGAAAATTAACCTAATCAAAATTTAACTTTTATCCTGTCCATGTGAGGTTTTGTAGAAAAAAAAGAGCACAAAGTGAAATCATTTACATATGACACATCTCACAGAAGGTTACAATAAATAACTCTCAATTCATAAGAGTAAAAACAATTCAATTAGAAAATGGACCAAAAACTTGAGATGGCGTATAGACACATGAAATGATGTTCAAAGTCATTAGCCAAGAAGGATTGCAAATTGAGACCACAATGAGATATCACCACTTTGGGATGATAAACAGAGAAGCCTCTGGGCAGAGACCAGACCATCATTCTAAGCTCTGCTCAGAGCATGCTAAAATGGGCTGAGTCTGCTGATGCCACTTCCTGAAGAGCTGTCAGAACTGCAAAAATTTAAATTGTGACAACACAAAATAATAATGAGGAAACTGAATGACTCAGACCTTTCTGGTGGTAGCATACAATGATACAGCTATCTGAAAACTGAATGGGCAGTTTCTTTTAAAAAAATAAGCATATAATTATCAGAAACATTAAATAATTTCCACAGTCACACTCAGGAAATGAAGAAGGTGTGACTGAGTACAGTTATCTCTGAATGCCTAAGTTGTCCCTGATGTTAATGACCCTCCATGCAAGTAGCGTGATGGAGAGAGTAAAGAGAAAGGGTAATCTCACACACTAGTAAGGTAATTCTCAAAATTCTCCAAGCCAGGCTTCAGCAACACGTGAACTGTGAACTTCCAGATTTTTAAGCTGGTTTTAGAAAAGGCAGAGGAACCAGAGATCAAATTGCCAACATCTGCTGGATCATGGAAAAAGCAAGAGAGTTCCAGAAAAACATCTATTTTTCCTTTATTGACTAAGCCAAAGCCTTTGACTGTGTGGAAAATCCTGAAAGAGTTGGGAATACCAGACCACCTGACCTGCCTCTTGGGAAACCTACATGCAGGTCAGTAAGCAACAGAACTTGACATGGAACAACAGACTGGTTCCAAATAGGAAAAGGAGTANGAAAAAGCAAGAGAGTTCCAGAAAAACATCTATTTCTGCTTTATTGACTATGCCAAAGCCTTTGACTGTGTGGATCACAATAAACTGTGGAAAATTCTGAAAGAGATGGGAATACCAGACCACCTGACCTGCCTCTTGAGAAACCTACATGCAGGTCAGTAAGCAACAGAACTTGACATGGAACAACAGACTGGTTCCAAATAGGAAAAGGAGTATGTCAAGGCTGTATACTGTCACCCTGCTTACTTAACTTATATACAGAGTACATCATGAAAAACGCTGGGCTGGAGGAAGCACAAGCTGGAATCAAGACTGCTGGCAGAAATGTCAATAACCTCAGATATGCAGATGACACCACTCTTACGGCAGAAAGTGAATAGGAACTAAGAAGCCTCTTGCTGAAAGTGAAAGAGGAGAGTGAAAAAGTTGGCTTAAAGCTCAACATTCAGAAAACGAGGATCATGGCATCTGGTCCCATCACTTCATGGGAAATAGATGGGGAAATAGTGGAAACAATGTCAGAATTTATTTTTCTTGGGTTCCAAAATCACTGCAGATGGTGATTTCAGCCATGAAATTAAAAGACACTTAGTCCTTGGAAGGAAAGTTATGACCAACCTAGATAGCATATTGTAAAGCAAAGACATTATTTTGCCAAAAAAGGTCCGTCTAGTCAAGGCTATGGTTTATCCAGTGGTCATGTATGGATGTGAGAGTTGGACTGTGAAGAATTCTGAGTGCAAAAGAATTGATACTTTTGAACTCTGGTGTTGGAGAGACTCTTGAGAGTCCCTTGGATTGCAAGGAGATCCAACCAGTCCATTCTAAAGGAGATCGGTCCTTTGTGTTCTTTGGAAGGAATGATGCTAAAGCTGAAACTCCAGTACTTTGGCCACCTGATGCGAAGAGTTGACTCATTGGAAAAGACTGATGCTGGGAGGGGTTGGGGGCAGGAGGAAAAGTGGACGACAGGATGAAGTGGCTGGATGGCATCACTGACTCAATGGACGTGAGTCTAAGTGAACTCCGGAAGTTGGTGGTGGACAGGGAGGCCTGGCATGCTGGCGTGCTGTGATCCATGGGGTCGCAAAGAGTCAGACATGACTGAATGACTGAAATGAACTGAACTAAACTGAACAAGTCTCAAGTTACCTATAAATTTAAGCCCAACCCCTTCAGCCCCTTGGACATTTTACAATCCTAGGTCCCATCCAAAATACAGCACAAGGCAGAAAGGAATGAGAGTAAAAGCCATTTATTTTTATAGTTTTTTTTTTTCCTCATTACATTAGGCTAGGAAGAAAGAAGTCATGTACCACAGCTGATATGTGGCAAAACCAATACAATATTGTAAGCTAATTAACCTTCAATTAAAATAAATAAATTTATATTTAAAAAAAAAGAAAAAGAGGGAAACAATGGGCCAATAAAAAAAATGTCATGAGGTTAGAGAATTGTGCTACTCTGTTGTCTGTACTTTGAATCAAATTGTGAACTTCTAATTGTAAGTTCTCCATCTGATTCTATGTCAGAAAAAAGTTGACCCCTGTTGCTGAAGACCAGGGTGTGGTTGGAGACCATGCTGACTGAGGGCCAGGGTATGGTAGGAGAAATGCAGGAAACAGGCATGGACTTGACTGTGGAAGGTTCATGTTCCAAGGCTCCCAACTGGGTACATGAGGATTTTCTATGTAGATCATATGTGGGGGAGTCCACGACAGCTCCTCAAAGTGATCAGGGATGGCACAGGCAGGATGCTGGTACACAGGTGGTGGGAGGGCAGCCACTTCTGCACCAGGAGGACATGAAAGAGAGAAAAAAAGATGCACAAGGGAAACACAAAGACCCCACATGCCCTCCGCCTGAATCTTTGCATGTCACTTAGTCTGGCCCAGGTAGTAAAATAAATTAAAATAAAGTTAAATTAAAAAAAAAACAATAATAAACTAAGCTATAAGAAAAGTCCCTCATTGCTTTGGGGATAAAGAGGATAAATAGAAGAGAGGGATATGTAGATGCTCAGACCTTGAAGTCTTCTGTGCAGTGTGCAAGGGTGAGCCTGTGGGCAGAGACCAGTCATTTAATGCTGTCCTGCTATGGAGACAGTGCAACATCTGGGCCAGGTGATGCCACTTACTCAAGAAACATGAAGATGAATATAAGAGACAAACCTGAAAAGTCCTTTATCTCCAGTCTATGTCCGAAGATCCTGTGAAGGGTCTCTCCATAAGGACATGGCACAGGTTCACTTCTTGGTTTCTGGTTGACTTTCTGAATGGTCCAATATAAGTCGTGCATGTTTATGAGCATCTGGAGACATTTTCTCTTGCTCTTAATTATGCCCCTTTGCTTGAGATGCCTGGAAATTATTTTTGATGCTACATGAAAATTCTTCTTTAATGCTTCGCCTTCAAGGAGTTCCCATTCTTCTAGGAAACTCCTAATTTCGTGGTCGTTCCAAGATTTGACACCCTGGTCTGTAAAGGAGAAATGGTTATAAAGGTGCTTTGTAATAGCTCACAGGCATACTGAAGGGTTTATTAGAGACCCTGCCTCTGCACTGATAGGTCCAACCAGGACACGAGAACAGTTCAGAAAATATCTGAGAGCCTGAGGTTATTCCAGTTGCATAACTTCATTTCAGAGAATATTGACAGGGCTATAGTGGGTCATTTACTGTCTGGGAGAAATCTGCTGATCAGGGGTTCACTTCCCATCCCTTAATGGGGCTTTTCCCTGCCTCCAGTCCTCAGGGCTGGTGGCAGGAGTAGAGAGCTCTCAGGATTCTTGGAAGCCCTGTCATCCCTGGGGCCTTTAATACTGGGAAGATGAAAGAGGAGAGAGATAACAGTTTCTCTAAATATGACTAAGAGCATCATACCTGAGGGCACTTCTTCTCCCTGAGTTTCTTTTATTTTCTTTACGTCCTGGAGGTGGCTAGTAATTCCAGTCTGAATTGTCACTTTCTAATAGAAAATAAAAGATGAACATTGACACAGTAAGTAATCTCATAACCATTTATTTGTGATTGCTTAAGTAATTAGCCAATCACTAAAAATCAAACAATCTTAAATCTTAAAAGCAGATCTAGAAAACATTCTATAATAACAGAAAACATCAGTTGCAAGCTATTAACTGATGAGCTATTTCAAAACTGAGCAGAGTGCTCTCTTTCTTATACACTTGCTTTGAGCCAGAAAAAAGCCAGAGGAACTACTAAACAAAAGGTTTTGATTCATGAGACAACAGGAACACAAGACAGTGGTTTGAAAGGAAAAAAAAAAGTGAAGGGGGCCTGCAAGGGCAACCCAGAATGCATCAGGATGTCTAGACCTTAGAGCAAGGAGATGGGTACAAATAGTGCCTAGGTGCCCAAGCTGAGGTCTTGGATTAGTGAATGCTGTTGGTTATCATGTATCAGAATGTAAAGATATGACAAACAAAAAGAGCAGGGGAGAGACAGAGGCATAGAGACAGAGAGACAAAGGGAACTCTGAAGATTTACAAGGAGGTTTGCTGTCCAAAAACACATGAACGCTGTGTGGGTAGGAAGTGCCTAGACTAGGCAAGAATCTCTGGAAAGGAGTAGGCTGGGAAATTGCTGGGATCAATCAAGCCAAGCAGAATCTTCAACCCCAGTGACAGGAGTGAAAGCAATAATCCTAATCCAAAGATTTTCACACATAGACTGCTCAAAAATGGTATTGCCTCACTAGTGGTGCAAAATTAGCCAGACCAAAGTCTGTTCCGGTGTCTTTGCTAAAAAAGATTTGCAATTCTCAAAAGTCTCACACTGTTTTGATATAGCTTCTCTGCTACCAGAACAGAGCCCAACAATAGCTCAAGGAGCACAGAATTAGAATTACCTGGCATGCAGCAAAGCAAAGGCAATTCCCTACAAGCAGAAAATTGATCCATAGACTCAGAAATGATACAGAAGGCAGAATTAATAGAGGAAGATTTATAACAATGACTAGAAATAAACTCCCTGTGATCAAGCATGGAGAGGAAACAGTACCATAAGATATAACAGGAAGACATAAGCAGCCTGTGGAACTTCTACAGATGAGAAATACTTTACCAGGAGGAGAAGGAGAAGAAGGGGACAACAGAGGATGAGATGGTTGGATGGCATCACTGACTTGATGGACATGAGTTGGAGCAAGCCAGGAGATGGAGATGGACAAGGAAGCCTGGTGTGCTGCAGTCCATGGGGTTGCGAAGAGTCAGACACAACTGAGTGAAATGAACTGAACTGAACATGAAATATCAAAGTAGACACATATTGTCATTAAAACCAGAAATTTGTGAGAAAGATCCATCAAATTGTTCAGAACATCTCTGAAGGTCATAGACCCAGGGGCCACAGTTCTGGGTTCTTAGTCCTAATTTTGAAGTTACAGTGAATATATGCAAAGAAAAGAGAAGGTTGTGAACATATCCCTTCAGACTGAAAGTACTTATGAAATAAAAAGACAAATAATCCAGCCAGACACCCATGAATACACAGGAATCAAGTTTCCTTCAACCTACCTCCATTGGTATTTTGAAATTCCTCTGTAGCCACAATGTTTAATGCAGGAACTGAAGAGAGCTGGTACTTGCTCTACCTTGCTGGAATTCACAAGATCAGGTGATCTGAAATATGTCTGGTACTAGCAGTCTCTGAAGCCCTTGAAAGGGACAACAGCTGTTATATACCTTGGAAGTGATTGAGTCAGACCCACCCAATATACTCCCTTTGGATTAACTGAAGATAATTTAATTTAGTTTTTTTGTTGTTTGTTTCAACTTCAAAAACTCCATAATGAAGCACATAGAGTGCAGTTTGATTGGATAACTAGGATAGGATTAACTTGAGATTAATAATTAACTCTAGTACTGATTCCAAGGATCCCTAGCCCCATCAAAGGCAAAGAGAGAAGTTGTGACATTCCCATAAATGAAGGACCCTACCCTCCATGAGTTATAGTTAAGAGGCCAGGGAGTTGAGTTTGGCATGAGGACTATGAAGGTCAAACAGAGGATGGTTTCAAGGGAGGGTTAAGGGAAGAGCCCAGGTTTCAGATGGTGGGAGTGGTAACAGATTGTAGAGATGCATGTGGGGTAATTCATAAAGTACTTAGTTTGAAAGGAAGGTTTAGGGACAGGAAGAGATGGGGAGAACAGAGCTTTTCTCTTTATAAGAGGTCATTTTTCAAAGAAATTTGTGTATGGTGAAGGAAGAACACAGGAGGGGAGTATGTAGTTTTCAGTGGTGTCTGATTCTTCTGTGACCCCATGAACTTTAGCCTGCTAGGCTCCTCTGTCCATGGAATTTTACAGGCAAGAATGCAGAGTAAGTTGTCATTTCCTTCTCCAGGGGATCTTCCTGACCCAATGTTCAAGCCTGCATCTCTTGAATTGGAAAGCAGATTCTTTACCACTGAGCCACCTGAAAAGCCCCAAGACTATGTTATACATGTTACATCATTTCAGTTGTGTCCTCCTTTTGGGGGACCTTATGGACTATAAACTGCCAGGCTCCTCTGTTCACCGGATTCTCCAGGCAAGAATACTGGAGTGGGTTTCCATGCCCTCCTCTAGGGGATCTTCCCAATCCAGGGGTTGAACCCACATCTCTTGTGTCTCTTGCATTGGCAGAAGGTATAATTTACCTCTATTAAAAATTTAGCATTTGAGGTTGCTTTTGGGTTTCTGTTTTGCTATTACAGAGTTGCTTGAAGTCTTGTATATATCTGGATGGGTCTTTATAAGTCAGACAACTAGGAATGGGAAATAAAAAGTACTTACAGTGTCACCAAGATTGTGAGAAACACAATGCTTAAAAGTTTTTTGTTTTTTGTTTTTTTTTCCTCCTCTCTCAGGGTCTCGGAAGGAATCTAGGCTACTATAGACCTTGTTGTTATTCAGTCACTAAGTCATGTCCAGCTGTCTGCGACACCATGCACTTAAATATGCCAGGCTCCTCTGTCCTCTATTATCTTCTGGAATTTACTCAAACTCACGTTCTTTGAGTCAGTAATGGTATCTAGCCATCTTATCCTCTGCCATTCTCTTCTCCTTTTGCCTTCAGTCTTTCCCAGCATTAGGTTTTTTTCCCAACGAATTGGCTCTTAACATTCAGGAGGTTGAATTACTGGAGCATTAATCCTTCCAGTGGATATTCAGGGTTGATTTCCTTCAGGATTGATGGGACCTTGCCTACATGCATGCTAAGTCACTTCAATCATGTCTGATTCTTTGCAACCCAATGAACTGCAGCCTGCCAATCTCCTCTGTCCATGGGATTCTCCAGCAAGAATACTGGAGTGAGTTTCCTTGCCCTCCCCTAGGGGATCTTCCCAACTCAGAGATGGAACCTGCATCTATTATGTCTCCTACCATTGCAGACAGGTTCTTTATCACCAACGCCACATGGAAAGCCCTGACTCTACGCTAATCAGAATTAATTTTGAATCCTAAGAATTAACTAAGAATCATCCACAAATCTACCTCTTGATTCAGATTTAAGGTATTTGTATCAAGACAAGGAAGCAGCATATACAGTGAGTGGTACATCTTAAAGCAGTTCAAGCTCAGTGTGTATTGGCTCCATTTTTGTTTCTGTTGTTACCCAAAAATATGACTCTATATATCATACTTTTCATTTCCAGAGACAGATGCTTTGAATCATTTCTAGATATTCTGATTAGGGAAACCCTTAAATGGGCACTGTGCTTTCCACTTCAGGCCTCTCTAACTCACTTTTATCCTAATTACAGAAGTTGGCAAGTGTTCCCAACTTCTGGAATCTAATTCCCAATTACCTGAGTTGGAACACACATGTACAGTAAATTAAGTGTCAGTAAAAACTGAGGCAATGTTTTCAATTCTTATATCTAAAATAGTTGTGGTCTTATATATTTATGAAGCATACTTATTGCTATTTTTAAATTTGGTATTCATAGTTATGAACACATTTCTATGTAAGAGTTATATGGGCATCATAAACTGGAGAAAATCTATAGTAAATATTATGAGTAAACTTGAAAGGGAAAAATTAAATAAAACAATTACTTTGTAATAAAACTCTCAATGAAGTTTAAGAAATATACATAAAAATATTAACAACTTACAACAACACACTGGTTAGTTCACAGAGTTAATTTCTATTACAAAAGTTGATTTTTTCCTTGTCATAGATATCATCTTTAAACAATAATAGGAGTCTTAACATTTAACTGATTAAATACATTTCCTTTATATGATGCACAGCAGATTGACTATAGTCAAACTTACTGTAATGCATTATTGAAAGTTGCTTTAAGAATGGAATTTTAATTTTCTTGCCAGAACAAAATTTTATTTTTATGAGGTTGAAGATATGTTAACTTACCTATTGCAGTTAGTATTTTGGAATATATGCATATATACACTAATCCCTCAGTACACTTTATTTTTTTAAATATTCTTTTACTTTTAATTGAAGGATAATTACTTTACAATGTTTTAACAGCTTCTGCCATTCATCAGCATGAGTCCACCATAGGCATACATATGTCCCCTTTCCTTTTAAAACACCCTCCTACCTACCTCCCCATCCCATCTCTCTAGGTTATCACAGAGCACTGGCTTTGTGTTCCCTGTGTCATCAGGCAAATACCCACTCACTTTCTACTTTACATATGGTAATATATATGTTTCAATGCTACTCTCATAAATCTTCCCACCTTCTTTCTCTCCCTCACTGTGTCCAAAAGTCTGTTCTCTATGCCTGCATCTTCATTGCTGCCTTGTAGATAGATTCATCAGTACCATTTTTCTAGATATCACATAGATATGTGAGTGTTCCCAGGTACACTTTAAACTTACATAGTGTTACATGACAACTATATATCAAATAAAACTAGTAAAAGTGTCCCTAGGAGTAAATAAAATGGTAACTTGTATAGTTGAGCTATACAACTGGTCATCATAAGAGCCTACAATAGGTAAGTAAGATAATGATGCTTGATCCACCATGGAAAACTGTTGAATAAGAGGTCAAAAATCAAAATGCAGAGGACACATTAGTAACTGAATTATGCATGCCCAACTGACCATGCATCCCAAGATAGCCCAGAATTTTATAGAATGCACTCTGGAGAAGAGCAAAAGAGTAACTGAGAAATTCATAGGTGGTGGCCAAGATCAATGGGTACTACTGTGTAACGAAAGTACATGTATAAGTAGGGGTGAAAGATTGAGGAATGACATAAACCATGAGCCACATAGTGCCACCCTCACTTCAGAGGCAATGTGAACATAATTTACAGAATAGGTATCGACGACTGCAATCTCAGGTGAGATATATGTGCAGCCACCAGGGTTTTGCTTTATTTATAGAACAAAGAAATAAATACCTGGAGAGTGAAAAATTAAGCCAGGCATGATCAGAAAAAAAAAATGCAATCAATCACCTTGTCTCCTATTTTGAGTTAATTTTCAATCCCAGATTTCATCCAGAGTGCTTTTGTTAGCTTGTGCTTCCATTAAAAAACAACAGCCAAAAAAAGATAGACATGCTTTTAAATGTCTTAAACCTTGGCAACCTAAGGAAATGGATCAATTCCTAGAAAACATACAGATTACCATAAGTCACCTAAAAATAGATGATTTGAATGCCCATATACTATTAAAGTAATCTAAAGTGCTGTTTGAAATTTAACCTGATCAAAATAAAGCTTTTAATCCTCTTCATATGAGCTTTCATAGAGAAAAAAAAATCCCATAAGTCACACAGAAAGAGAAATTATTTATACATGCACATTTCATAGAAGGCTAGAATAAATAACTCTCAATCATAAGAGTAAAAACAAGGTGGCATGAGTGGTAAAGAAACCACCTGACAATGCAAGAGACATAAGATCCCTTGATCCCTAGTTGGGAAGATCCCCTAGACCAGGGCATGTCAACCCACTCCAGTATTCTTGCCTGGAGAATCCCATGGACAGCAGAGGTTGCTAGGCTATGGTCTATAGGGCTGCAAAGAGTTGGGCACAACTGAAGGTACTTGGCACACTGCTGCTGCTAAGTCGCTTCAGTCGTGTCCAACTCTGTGAGACCCCATAGACGGCAGCCCATCAGGCTCCCCCGTCCCTGGGATTCTCCAGGCACACAGTCATGCCCAATTCATACATCTAGTGGAACACTACTCAAAAATACAAATCTCAATGAATCTTGAGATTATCATGAGTGAAAAAAACGCAATCCCCTGTAGTTACATACTCCATGATTTCATTTATATAAATTATTGATATTATATATAGATAGAATGGGCTTGAGAAAACTTTCCTTATATGATGGTATAGACAAACCCAAATGAATTTTTGGCCAGCTGAATAAATATAGATGCAATAGATATAGATATATAGATACATAGATATGGGGAACATCTTAGTTGCTGCTAAGAATTAACAAAGGAGTAAATATGGGCAGTGATGTGTGTCACCAAAAATGGGAAAAACAAGGAACTTTGCAGTGATTCAGTATTTTGGCTGTATTTGGTCAATATACAAGTTATGTTATTGTACTTTGATTTTCTGAGATGTTACCATGAGTGCAACCTAAATTAAGGATGCAAGGGTTCTCTCTGGGACATTTCTGTATTATTTTTCACAACAACATATGAAAATACAATGATCTCAAAATTAAAATTTACCTTTATTTTTAAAAAGTAACATCAAGTGATTTTTCCATGTTTGTGTGTTTATATACTAAAACTATCTTCTGACAAAAGAAACACTCGTTTCTATTTTAACAGGAAGAACTTCAGGCTCAGAAACTAAACAAATTCTGTGATCACACTGATAGAAAACGAAGAAAGTGTGAGCAGATTTCTCTGAATGTCTAAGTTGTCCCTGATGCTAATGACCCTCCATATAGGAAGCAT
>SJYV01049028.1:0-11500 GCA_006410875.1 Neotragus pygmaeus | reverse complement strand
GGGCAGGAGGAGAAGGGGATGACAGAAGATGAGATGGCTGGATGGCATCACCGACTTGATAGACACGAGTTAGAGTGATGTTGGTGTTGGACAGGGAGTTGGTGATGGACAGAGAGGCCTGGCGTGCTGCGATTCATGGGATCACAAAGAGTCGGACACGACTGAGTGACTGTACTGAACTGAACTGAACTGAAGCACACAATAGGCAACCAATTATTATGTTTGACTAATTCAACTTAATTCATTGAATCCTATTATGTCCAAATTACTTTGAAGAATATAAGCCATGTCCTATGCCCCTTAACTTTAACAAGTTTGCAATTTCATAATGAACAAAGGATGAAATAAGAAACTTTAGAATTTATTCCTCTACATGCACTTTTTGTGTGTGTGGCTTTGATGCTCTAGTGTTGAATAGTAAATCTGAACCGTCTTTAAGATTGACTTCTCTCAACCATGAGTAGTCTAGTGCTAAGTATAGAAAAATTGAATATAAACTCCAAACCTACATATTGTGTGATGCTGACTGGTGATTTGGATTGGAGTTGACCTGTTACCTCTATACCTGGGATAATTGAAATTTTACTATATTTAATTGACATTCTGATTTTAATTGATTCCACTGAAAATAGAAACAGTATTTTGTATTTTACACTAGAAGCTTATTTTATTCAATTAATGACCATGCAGAGTATATTCATTTATAAAGTATTGATAAAACTGAATAGACCTGAAAATTGGATTGAGTGTCAGGAAAAAACATTTAAGCCAATGAGTACATGGCCCTTATCAGAATACCCAGAAAGAGTTATAGCTGTATTTCTACATTGTAATATAGGAAACATCAATTAGGACAAGAGTGAACACCATCCTCAGGGTCTCTATTCTCAAGGTTCTGACTGTATAGTGACTTACGAGAGGGAGAAAGAGGACTTTATGCTATAGGAACTGATANTACCCAGAAAGAGTTATAGCTGTATTTCTACATTGTAATATAGGAAACATCAATTAGGACAAGAGTGAACACCATCCTCAGGGTCTCTATTCTCAAGGTTCTGACTGTATAGTGACTTACGAGAGGGAGAAAGAGGACTTTATGCTATAGGAACTGATAATCCCCCATCTAAGTATCTTTAAGCCATAGTTTTGCAAGTATGACTCTTCAACGGAGGACAGGGAAGCCTGGTGTCTGCAGTCCATTGGGTTGCAAAGAGTCAGGCACAATTTAGTGACTGAACAACAACAAATGGCTCCTCAGACTATTGAATATGTGTGACTGTTCTGGTATCTCAGCTTCTGTCTGCTCACGACAAGAAGCTTGCTTTAGAATATAAATCATCTTCATCACCAAAGACACTGTTAAGTTTGACTAAGTTTTTTAATAGCAAGACTGCACGGATGAAGGAAGCTGGCCATTGATTTACAGTCTGACAGGAGTTCCTCACTTCACTGTAGACTGAAAACAAATACTTTGTAGGCAAATCACCTTGAGCAGGGCTGGTTGGTACAGTATCACCTGGGCTGCTTATTCAGCTGTGGGTTTATGGCCACAGAGAATGCCTACTGAAAATAGTACTTTGCGGAGGAGACTCCTAGCAATCCTTAAAACATTCTCAAGAAGGGGAAAAATTTATTTTTCCAATTTTCCCAAAATGAGATGATATTTTTCNCTATAAATATTCTATCAATAAATACAAGAACAAAGAGGGGGTAAATGATTAGGAAACTAATCACTGATGGAAAATATACACCTAGAAACATGCAGCCTCTAAGGTAGAAATGGTGACGGACAGAGAGATGGTGGGGGACAAAGAGGTCTGGGGTGCCACAATCCATGAAGTCACAAAGAGTCGGACATGACTTGGTAACTGAACAACAATAAATAAGGTAGAAATAAAAGAATAAGTCAGTATTATGATACAGAATATAAGGCTAAACTAAATTGCCAGCACGGATGCACCAAACTCTCTAGTGACTAGAGACATTCTCTGTAAAATGAGGAACAAAACAAGGATAAATTGAAATACCTACTGAACAGAAGAAACAGGCCTTTCTAAAACCACCTTTCACATATTTGTCTCTTTGATGATCTTCTCCCATTCAGGGATAGGACTTGTGTGAAGCAAACAAGACTTGCTTCAAAAAATACAACATTTAAAGATACACTTACAGGGTTGAGAAAGTGCAAGGTTGGCACCTCATGACCTTGACAGTAAATGCCTCCTTAATCCTGGTGCCTTAAGAACCTCCCCTTGCCTCATTCAGGCCCAGTCCTGCTCAAATTCTCCCTCTTGCATTTTCCACTAGCTCTTTCCTCCTGACAAGCTCATTCCATTTATAGATAGCCAGCTCATCTCTAGAATCTGGACTTCTTAGATAGAAATTAAGGGGCTTCCCTGGTGGCTCAGGCAGTCAAGAATCCACCTGCAATGCAGGAGACCTGGATTCAATTCCTGTATCGGAAAGATACCTGGAGTAGGGAATGGCAACCCACTCCAGTATTCTTGCCTAGAGAATTCCATAGACAGAGGACCCTGGCAGGCTACAGTCAGTGGGCTCACAAAGAGTTGGACATGACTGAGCGACACACACACAGGAAGAAATTAAACATCAGTCCCTGTGGCCCACATGTTTCTGAGTCTTCCAACTTCTCTCATTAACTAAACCCTATTCCAACCTCCCCAAATCTTTATTGCTGCTTCCAAAGAAATCAGTTTTACAAATTCCCCATACTTAATCTCCAAAGATCAGACCCTTTTATAGCCACATATATGGAAGAAAGTTAAAATTTGGGAAGAGAGTTTCCAGATTTTTCATATGATATATATGATTGTAAGGTATCAGACAACACTTTTGTCTTAACAACTTAATATTGACTGTTTTCTCTAGTTTAAAAAATATTAAGACTAAAATGAGATAATGTATATGAAAACTAAAAGTAAAACTATTACGTAAATGCCAACTATGATTCACCACTATTTCCTTTTTACCTAAATCTATTATAAATCTATATGTCACTTCTAAGTTACTAGAATGGGGCAATATTATATGAAGAAAAGACTGGCTATTTTTTAAGAAATGTGAAAACTTACTACTCAAAACTTTGGTAAAGATGATTGAACAGTGTTACAATAACTTAAAATCTATAGAAGACATCGTCCTAAGGCCTAAATTCAGGTGTTTTCTATGTGCTTAGAGAAATGAAAACTGACAGTAAAGCAGTCCATTTTAATGTGTTCCATAATATTTTCTTCTTTGAGAGGCAAGTTCTTGACACTGAACATGTTTTGAGGATTGTCGTACATAAGGCTTCATCTATGTAATTATTTATGGATAAATCCATTTCCAAATGAGGTAATTTTACTGAAACTAAGATATTTGCATAGTACAAGACAGGCCTGCTATACAAATAGACATGTAATTTATAGTCAAAAGTACAAGATATTTAAAAATACAACAGCCATAAATAGATAAGATAAAAAGAAAAAAAAANGTTGACTGTATAGAGCTTCTCCATCTTTGGCTGCATTGAATATAATCAATCTGATTTCGGTGTTGACCATGTGGTGATGTCCATGTGTAGAGTTTTCTCTTGTTGGAAGAGGGTGTTTGCTGTGACCAGTGCATAATAACTGTTAGCTACTATCATAGTACAGATACACAAAGAGACAAAAAGTGAAAGACTATACATCAAAATGTTAGCATGTTGGAAATTAGTTTTAAAACTGCCGACACTAAACTCTACATTATTGAAACTCTTCCGGACACACTCTGAGACTGTGTCTTCTTGGTTTTCATACTGCCTCTCTCCGGCTGCTTCTGAGAGGCTCTTGCTGGCTGTCTTCCTCCACCGGACCGCTAAATGTTGGAATTTCCTGGCTCGGTTCTGGGTACTTTTCTTTTTTTATCTACACTCACTCCTTATGTGCTCAGGCCCATGGCTGGTTTCTTTTCTGGTCTCAGCTTTGTGAACCTTTCTTCGCCCCACTGAGCCTCCCTGTTGGTCAGCGGTTCCCACGAGGCTCACAGCCATCGAGACGTGTCCTGTGGAATCGTCTTTGATCCGTCTTCCTTCAGCTCTGCACAGTGAATGTTTGACGAGTCCATTGATCGTTCCTTCCANCCACTGAGCCTCCCTGTTGGTCAGCGGTTCCCACGAGGCTCACAGCCATCGAGACGTGTCCTGTGGAATCGTCTTTGATCCGTCTTTCTTCAGCTCTGCACAGTGAATGTTTGACGAGTCCATTGATCGTTCCTTCCAATCTGTTTCTCCTCGCTGTCTTCCCCTACAGCGTAGTCCGGAAAGACATTATAGTGTGACCTTTTCTTCCCTCTAATATACAAGGCAAGGTTCAGGATTTCTGCACATGTCTTCCTCTCATAATAAATAACCAGCACCGTTCTCAAAACACAGTGCTGGGCTTTTAGGTTGAAGGGTTGCCCCGCTTCCCCATTTCAAACGCTAAATCCAACGCCACTACTCCTTCAGTGCTTCTCTGAAATGTCTCTTTCGGTAGGAAACCTAGCCCATCCGAGGATGGATCTCAAGTTGCTCCGATTATTGATATAAACTTTAAAAAAATAGTGTTTGTTACTTTCTTAAGGATATGAGTGGGGAGCAGTGGATTTGTTTTTGGAGATAGTGCTAGTAAAGCTGCTGGCGAACTGCTGCGACTAAACCGGGGAGCAGGTTGGATGAATCCCCGCTCCGCACCCGCTGCCGCCGCGCATCCCCACCCGGCACCTTGGGCTCCTTCCGGCGGAGACTACATTTCCCAGAGCGCCCCGCGCGCCAGGAAGGCGCGCGGAGCTGGCCGCCTATGTCCCGGACTGAGGCAAGATGGCGGGTTCGCGGTGAGCAGCAGTCCAGGTAACCGCTGCCCTCTCCTTTTCCTGTCTAGGGGTCCCTAGAAACTCGGCGGGCCCAGAGGCTTATTGGCAAGTGTTGAGGTCTCCTATCTCCTATCCGACGGCAGGATAAAGCCTCTGGCATGACCAGACTCAGTCTGTCTTGCAGAAGGGCCGGCGTGTGTCCTCGCGCTTCCTGTGGGAGCTACGCTCCAGGTGCAAGGTGCTAGTTCTGGTAGCCTGATTATCAAACCTCAGTCCCTCTCAGGCTCCCCGCAACCCTGTATTCTTCAGGGTTGAATTCCAGGCCAAGGGATATACCCTCTGAATTCTTTTTTTGAGGTGAATAATCTGATCCCTGGGTTTCAGACAGAATGCCGTTTTAAACGTTCTGTTCCTCAGTTCGTAGTCGAAAGATACGAGTTTGCGTTTCATCCATACCACCTATTAAGCAGCGGTAAAGTGGGCGGACAAACCATTTGACTTCTCTGAGCCTAGGTTCTTAACTTTTCAAGTGGAGATGCCTACTTCCACACTTGTGAAAGAGCATATAATGTATGGGAAAATGGGTTGTAAACTGTAGAAAGGAACTCGGGGATGTCAGTGCTAATGTACCGACAGTGCAAGGAGTCAGCTGCATGCATAGTTTAGCAACTAAGACTGATAAAGTACGATTTTATCACAAGTTCGGGGATGGGGGTGTGGGGAATAGTCGTCGAATAGTCAGTTGCAAACGAGTGATGTATGTCATTTATTCACAGCGGCCTGGAGTTGTTTGTTTTCCCCCATTTTACCGTGGAAGAAACTGAGAGGATTGCTTAATGACTTGCCCGAACTTTCCCGGTTTGTAAATGATTGACTCTGAAGCTCTTGGAAGCAAGTTATTTAAGTTTTGTACTTTAATTAATTCATGAATCAAAATAAAGATACTTCTCATGATTAATATGAGAGTAAAATGAATGGTAGTGACAGCACCTTGCAAAGGTAGAAATCTCATACATATATGAGGGTGAAATTTTATTTGGGGCTTTAGGATAGGATGTTTATGTGTGTTTCTCTAAGTCAATACTTAATAAGCCACTGCTGGGTCTTCTCGTTTAATATTTCATTTAATCAGAAGCAATACCATTGTAAGAGATGTAATAAGATCTTGTGTTTGGTACCTGGGAAGTTGTACACAGACCCATTAGCTTTATGAAAGGAGAATGCTCTGTATAGCATGTGTGACTGACTGTTTCTAAGAGTAATTACACACTGGCTTTGCACTCATTGAATGGAAATAACTATAACATCTGATGATGTTGGTCTTTGTCCTGTATTGCCTGGAAACAGAAAGTTGTGTAAAAAGTTTTGCGTTAGTGTCTATGGTTTTAGGTAGTGATCTTATTTTGCAGTGTTCATTGTGTTGTGTCGCTTCAGTTTATCATAGGTATCACTGGTTTTTCTTTATCTCTCATGCAGGGGTGAAGATTATTATATCTAGAAGCAGATTTTGAAAGCAGTTTCTCTTCAAATCATCTTTATACCACTTTTTAAGCATTTTGATTCACCATGGCATTGGCAGCAGTAAAATGGGCAATATCAAGCAGAACTATCTTGAAACATTTATTTCCAATTCAAAGTAAGTTGGGTGTTTTTTTTTTTAATGTTTAAGAGATTTTAAACTTTTTCAAATATTATATCATAATATGTGTTCACTGAAGAAAATTTACAGTGTTTAGTTATTGTATATGCTTGCTATTATATAGGAGGCATATGTATTCCACATATTGTATGATGTGAAAAGATCCTTATATAGAAAGGGGTGTATGTCAGACAGTATCTATTTTATGATCTAATTTGTGTATTTGAAAGATGATTGACCCGTATATGTATATCAACATTTGTAAATGAAGAGTAAAAGATGTGGACCAAGTAAGTTATCTTTGTAGACCACAAGTGGGATTTAACTGAGGCCAAGTGAAGGACTAATAAAGAGGAACTTTTTCTGGTTTGAATTACTTATGTTTTCACATACCACTTTTTTTTTTAAAGTATTAATTTATTTACTTATTTATTTGGCTCTGCTGGGTCTTTGTTGCTGCTCAGGCTTTTTCTCTAGTTGCAGAAACCGGGGGCTACTCTTTGTTCGGTGCTCAGGCTTCTCATTGAGGTGGCTTTTCTTGTGGAGCAAGTGCTCTATGGCACTTGGGCCTCAGTAGTTGCGGCTCCTGGGCTCTAGAACACCTGCTCGATAGTTGCGCTAGGGTTTAGTTGCTCCCTGGCAGGTGGGATCTTCCGCAACCCGGGATTGAACCCATGTCTCCTGTATTGGCAGGCAAATTCTTGATCACTGAGCCACCATGGAAGTCCTCATATACTACTTTTTCAGCACTTCTTAAAATTAGCAAATAAGGGCCAAATGTACAATTCCATCTTACATAGATGATTATTGTTAATATTTTGGTGTATTCTTTTGTATTTTTTCTATGTAATTTTTTTAAATGTAATTTCTTCCTTTTCTGAAGAAATACAGTGTAATATTTTCTCCAAAGCCTAGTAATACATGTTTGATAGCCAAAACATTGACCTATATAAATAAACAGGCAATTAAAATCTTATTTCTCAACCAACCTTCTTTTCTCTTCCATTTTCCTCTGTGTGTGAACTGCATTCTCCCATTTCTAAAGCAGACATGGTTAGAATGCTACAATAGATTTTCTTTTTCATGTTTAGCTAGTCAGCCAACATTTTTACTCATCTCTGCCCAATCTTAATTTCTTTGTTCATGTTTCCTGTTGACTGCCATTTGTAATGGAACATTTCTATTGGAAGGACTGACGCTAAAGCTGAAATTCCAATACTTTGGCCCCTCATGCGAAGAGTTAACTCATTGGAAAAGACTCTGATGCTGGGAGGGATTGGGGGCAGGGGGAGAAGGGGACGACCGAGGATGAGATGGCTGGATGGCATCACTGCCTCGATGGACATGAGTTTGAGTGAACTCTGGGAGTTGGTGATGGACAGGGAGGCCTGGCGTGCTGGATTCATGGGGTCCCAAAGTGTCGGACACGACTGAGCCACTGAACTGAACTGACTGAGTTAAGAGGAAAAGAGTTATTTGAAGACTAGTAGGTAAAAAACTATATAAGTAAAAGTATAATTAAGTAAAGAGGAGGAAAGAGTCTTTAGATATACACTAAAATTAGTGAAAACAAAACTGCAGTCAGCCCTTGACTACCTGGGAGCATCCTCTGTTGTTGTTGAGAACTTGGGAGAGCTCTGCTGCCGTTAGTCTCTCTTTTGCTCTGATAGGAACTCAGCCCCAGGGCTGATGGGCAATCAGGCCTCATCAGTTTTGACCTAGTCCATGTCCGGAAACAGCAGTTTGTCCTCACTCAGGTTAATCTGAAAACCAGTTAATCTGCCCATGGTAAAGTTAAAAATGTTTATGTAGACTTCACCAGTTGGGCTATCCCAGAAAATTACTCCATCATCACTCAGTCATCCTAATAATCATTGACTACCTAACCTCTTGCATCCTGAAGCCCCTTATTCTACACAATTTATATTATTACTAGTGAAGGTAAAATATTATTATTACTGTTTTATACAAAAGGGAAGAATGTTAAAAGATTAGAGGCAAAGCAAACAGTTATTGGAAAAATAAACGAGCACAAATAAAAAGGCCTTCCTATACTCTGAAAGGAACATTTAAAACCCTCTGAAATATATAGTCACTGTGAAAATGTTACACCTTTTAATCACCGTAAGTCTTTTGATGTTTACAACTTTGAATTTTACAATAATTTACTTATCATGTGGTGGCATTCTCTTTCTGAAGATGAAGGAGCGTGAGTTCTCTGGCCCTGAGAAACTCAACCAANGACTTCCCAAGTGGCACTAGTGATAAAGAGCCCACCTGCCAATCCAGGAGTTGTAACAGACGTGGGTTCAATCCCTGGATCAGGAAGATATCCTAGAGGAGGGCATAGCAACCCACTCCAGTGTTCTTCCCTGGAGAATCTCATGGACAGAGGAGCCTGACAGGCTACCGCCCATAAGGTTGCGAAGAGTCGGACAAGACTGAAGCATCTTAGCACACAGGCACAAATGAATGGGTGTAGCTTTGTTCCTTCAAACTTTATCAACAAAAACAGGCAGGTGGGCAGATTTGGCTAAAGACTTTTGGTCTGCTGACCCCTACTCTAAAACACTACACCGACACGTCACATCCATGGTCAAGGTCAGGGAATGCTGAGCACAAGCTAGAGGCACAGAAACCAATGCGTGGCCCTTTGCTCTCCCTGACCTCATCTTCTGTTACTCTTCCTGACTCTCTCTGCTCCAGCCACATGGCCTCCTTGCTGCTCTTCAAACATACTTGCATCCTACTGCCTCAGGGCCTTTGCACTTGCTGTTCCCTGCCTGGAGTGTCTGTTCTTTGAGATCTCTGGGCTTACTGGCTCATCTCCTGTTTTCTGCACCACTTTCAACTTTGGGTGAGAGCTTCTCGGAATACCCTATCGAAATGTATAGCACACACTCGGGTCAGCATTTCCTCTATCTCTCTCCCCTGCTCTCTTTCTCTCCGTGGTCCTCATCACCATCAGAAAACACTATCATTTTACTAACACGTTTCACTTGTTTTCTGTCTGTGCCCTCGAACACTAGAATGGAATCTCTGGGAGGGGAGCCATTCTTGTTTTGCCCATTTGGTCACTGCAATCCATCCCCAGATTCTAGAATAGTACTTGGCTCGGTGAGGGCCCAGTAAATATTTGCAGGATGAGTTAATATATTTTGGACTGATGGGAACTCATCTTTACAGCGAGCAGAACTCGGCCCCAGCAAAACTGCCTCAGAGTGCAGGCACTTGGCTGTGATGACTTCTGGAGCCACCTGGGCACCGCCCAGGGCAGAGTCAGGGGCCCCAGCACTTCTCAGCCACTTGGCAACGTCTCCATTGATCACACAAAGCACAGCGGCCTTGGGAGCGGGAAGACATTTGCGGAGGAACAGGGAAGTTGACCCATCGGATGAAATTCCCCGGCCTTCATCTTCCTTACGCTGACCTCTGTCTGTCTGAGTGATTGTCCGATGCTTCTGAAGCCCTTTGAACTCGCCCTTCCTCTGGGCACAGTTACTCTCTCTCTAGAAGGGAATCATTCATTTGACACCCTGTTAGAGGTAACGGATGAGTCAGGAAGCTAGCTTCGGGATGTTTCTCAGCAGCAGCGCCGTACCCCTCCAACCCCGGCCCCCACCCCACCTCCACCAGAGATGTGGGGAAACCATTTGGGTCTGTAACCTGACACTTTGTTTTACGAATGAACTAATTTTCCATAGGCACCTTCAAGCTGGGAAACATCCCAGAGGTGGACTAACCTTTAACATTAGGTGTAATTAAGGATTAGCCATGTCACCTGACCCGTGAAGCACCGGAGACCAGAGATAATAAATCCGCCCTCCCCGCTTCGCCCCAGCCACCGTGGGCCATTCCCCACAGGCAGCCCAGCCTCGGGACTGGGAGGCCTAGCAGTGAACAAGCAACATCCGCAGCTAGAGCACCTTCCATTTCCAGACCAGGCAGAAGAAAGCACTGCCTGGGTGCAGATCCAGTTTACAACCAACCAGAGATGGGAAGGGTCCACGCTGAACACTCTGGGCAGGCCGCTACATCTTTCTTCACGGTCACGACTGGGTTAGTTACTGCCTTGCCAGGGGACCCTGGGCCAGTCCTGGGCTCCCATGATCCCTGTGTAGTTACTGAGGGCAAGACGTCTTCCAGTCCTGGTGTTCCCAGGAGAAGAAAGTCACTGGTAGTCATAGATGCGAGCTTTCCTCGCCTCTCCCCCTCCTTGCGTCCCCCTTCCTTCTCTCAGCCTCCCAGCCTCTCTCCTCAGCCCTTTCCTCTTCAAGACCCAGTGCTCCCCAGTGCCCTGGAGGGACTGCACAGATGTGGGGGCTTCTGCTCAGTCCACAGGCCCACCTGTTGCCAGTGGCACCCCGGTCCTGTCTGGGGGCCCCTGCGCGCAGGCAGTTTCTCTCACGTCCGCCGGGCCGGCCCCGGGGAGAGGGCTTCGGGCTCCCTCTACGCCCAGGGTACTTGACTGTTAATGATCCCTGGGCACACTTCCCCCACCCTGTCCCCTGAGACATTTCCAGAGTTGTTTTATGAGCGAGACTGGGGAAATCTATTAATGAGAGCGGTAATTGCTACCTTTGGGCACCTAGGGCTGATTTACAACGGTTAATGCCTCAGATTCCAAAGGCATAAATTTCAGCTTTTCCACCATTTTTGTCTGGAGCAAAACGACACAGAGGGAGATTACATATCCTGGGCTACAGATGTTTGGCTGCACAGCGTGTTTTTCTAAGATAGGGGCAGAGACAGAGGAGTTGTTTAATTTAATTGACAATAGAGCATCACTAACGCTTATGAAACCCTATGCACCTACATGGGTGCAAAAGCATTCGATGTATGTCACTGCCTCTTTCTTAGGAAAAAGGAATACAGGACTAGACAAGGAGACTGGGCAAGTCCTCAACCCCACCCCATCCTCCAGCTCTGTCCTGATTGGTTTGATCACTTGGTCATGGAGGTGACATGGCTTCCAAAGCGCTCTCTTCACCCTCAGGGAGTGTCTGTATTTCTGAGTGGCTCAGCCAT
>SJYV01049026.1:564988-684572 GCA_006410875.1 Neotragus pygmaeus | reverse complement strand
TTCTTTATAGTCCAACTCTCACATCCATACATGACTACTGGAAAAAACATAGCCTTGACTAGATGAACCTTTGTTGGCAAAGTAATGTCTCTGCTTTTTAATATGCCGTCTAGGTTGGTCATAGCTTTCCTTCCAAGGGGTAAGCGTCTTCTAATTTCATGACTGCAGTCACCATCTGAGGTTATTTTCGAGCCCAAGAAAATAAAAGTCTGTCACTGTTTCCCCATCTATTCACCATGAAGTGATGGGGCCAAGATGCCATGATCTTAGTTTTCTGAGCCAATTTTTTCACTTTCCTCTTTCATGTTCATCAAGAGGCTCTTTAGTTCTTCCTTACTTTCTACCAAAAGGGTGGTGTTATATACATATCTGAGGTTACTGATATTTCTCCTGGCAATCTTGATTCCAACTTGTGCTTCATCCAGCCCAGCATTTTTCATGATGTAATCTACATATAAGTTAAATAAGCAGGGTGACAATATACAGCCTTGACGTAGTCCTTTTCCTATTTGGAACCAGTCTGTTTTTCCATGTCCAGTTCTAACTCTTTCTTCTTGATCTGCATACAGATTTCTCAAGAGGCAGATCAGGTGTCTGGTATTCCCATGTCTTTCAGAATTTTTCAGTTTGTTGTGATCCACACAGTCAAAGGCTTTGGCATAGTCAATAAAACAGATGTTTTCTGGAACTCTCTTTGTTTGATGATCCAATGGATGATGGCAATTTGATCTCGGGTTCCTCTGCCTTTTCTAAATCCAGCTTGAACATCTGGAAGTTCACAGTCCATGTACTTATTGAAGCCCGGCTTGGAGAATTTTGAGCATTACTTTGCTAGAGTGTGAGATGAGTGCAATTGTGCAGTAGTTTGAACACTCTTTGGCATTGCCTTTCTTTGGGATCAGAAAGAAAACTGACCTTTTCCAGTCCTTTGGCCACTGCTGAGTTTTCCAAATTGCTGGCATATTGAGTGCAGCACTTTCATAGCATCATCTTTTAGGATTTTAAATAGCTCAACTGGAATTCCATCACCTCCACTAACTTTGTTCACAGCTCTCAGAATCAAATTCCTTTTTAAAAATTTTTCTACTTAAAACTTTTTCTATTATTATAATGATCTGTAATGCCATCCTACTTGTTCCTAACTGTTTTTGAAATCCTACCTCAATGAAGTTCTCAAAATTGACTAGATTCCCCAAACCAGAAATCCTAGGATTTTTCTTCCTTTGAATGCCATATTATGTCACCAAGGACCAGCTTCAAAACTTGGAAACCTCTGGGAGAGAGTCGCATGAGGATAAGAACTATGTTCTTGCAAAATTCTCTTTTAGTTACCCTCCTCATTATTTGCATAGAAAATGCTTGGCCCTTGTTGCCTTCTCTACAGACCATAGACATGTATAATATTTTATACCATTTACTATTATGGACATAATTCTATTTTACTATTTACCATTAATTAATTTATATTTAGTTACTGACACCTAGATATTCCTTAGATAGCAATCATAGTTTAGTTACCTTAGCCCTTGGTAACACGTTAATAGAGGGAAGACTTCACAAATCTATCCCATGTAAAACATTTTATCAGTTGTTTTATATAGTACCTAAAACCATTTCATTGTTTTGAAATTTGCTTTAAGATAGAGCCACCTTTATGTGTTTATATAGTGTGTGTATATGCTTGTCTTAATCACAAAAATCTTAATCCTAATGCCCATGTGTGCATGTGTATTTTGTCACTAAGTTCTGTTCAACTCCTTTGTGACTCCATGGACTGTACCCCGCTAGGCTCCTCTTTCCACGGGATTTTCCAGGCATGACTACTAGAGTGATTTCCTCCTCCAGGGTATCTTCCTGACCCAAGGATCAAACGTTTGTCTCCTGCTTGTCAGGCAAATTCTCTACCACTGAGCTACCAGGGAAGCAATGCCTATGATATACTTTACTATATACACATATTTGATTCTGTGTTGCTAGGTTACCATGCAATTGCCTGATGATGATCTGAATAACACCAGAATTAGGGGTCTTATGATAATAAATAGAATACAAAGGTTATTAATCTTGTTTCATAAAACATACATGAACACTGATCCTTTTGGGGTCATATCTTATTTCATTATTGAGAAAATAATGATCAATCCTATCTATCTTATTATATTCATAGCACTAATTTAAGACTAATGAACTAGAGATTGAATTTTGGCTCTCTAACTCATTTGTTGTACAATTTGTGCAATATTTCTTTGAGACAATCTCTCATCCACAAAACACCTCCTTCACTGGGTTCAAATGAGAATAAAGAGAAAAAAAACAGTTAAGAAATACCGAATAAAATACCTCCAGCAAAGCAGTTATCAGCAAATGCTAGCTACTTCCATGTCCTCGTTTGCTCCTAAAGCCACTGCCATCTGGCTTTGGACACTGACACTCAGTGAAACTGCCTTCGGTTTTCCAAGCATCTCCCTTGTCACTTTCCAGTCTTCTGTGACAATGAGACCTTCATTCTCAACTGTCCTTTGCTTCACAACTGTGTTTCCTGGGCTGCTAAGGCTCTGTTTGCCATCCTGGGGTTGCTTGAATTGCTTGCTGCCTGGTGTTTCCCTCCTCTCACCATTCTTCCTTGAGGGCTCCATCTATGCCCTCATCTTCCTATTTCACACGGCCTCTTGATGACTTCAACCACCATACTCCATCCATCTCTAACATCTCTCCTGAGTTCTACTCTAAAACTTCTAGTGGCTTCCCACAGGTCCACAGAAAATTCAAAAATCAAAGTCATTTCCCATCTCACCACCTCACACCCTTCACTGCCCTAAACTTACCTCTTGGGGCCTCAGGATCCCAAGCTCAAAAGATAAGAGGCACATGGAGCAGCCTTTTTTCACTGCCCCTATCAAAATGGTCACTGAGCATTTAGAATCTATTCCTCCTATTCATTTCCACTCCCATTGCCTTATCCAAGGTCTAAATCAACTTTATCAGTTTCTCAGACTTCTTTTCTCACCAGCCTTTGATCCAATTGCTGTATCATTTACAGTTCAATCTAAGATACAAACCACTTGAAATTTTTTAACAGCTTTCTTCCCTGTGGTTTTAGCTCTTTAGGCCAGTTCTTCTCAGTCACCCTATTCAGCTCTGTGTCCCAGCACATGGATCCCACCCTTACAACCAACCACAATTTCCTAGGGAGCCAGCTCCCAGCATGACTTTCCCATTCTGTCTGTGTGATAAAACCAAATTGATCCTGCAAGTCACAACTCAAAACATTATATTCCCAGTCCACTCCTCTAATGACAGATAACAGTTTACTGTGACTTTTTTGACACCTTGCTTTACTAACTAGGCAGGAGATTTTTAGCTTATTCAAATTCATAATAGGTATTTAACAAATAATGACAGAATAATTTACATTTGTGCACATGTGTACTTATATACATGCACCAGGGCTATGGTGAGTTCAGTATATTTTATCATTTTTATTATAAGCATCAGGTAACAAAAAGGAACTGCAAATTTATAGGAACTGTTCTCTTAAAATGTTGTATCTAGTGCTAGAGACAGATATACAAACTCCTATATCTATCACTCACACTAAATACATGTAAAACTAATAACAGGTACAACAATTTCATGGAGTTGTTTTTTTTTTTTGGAGTGCATACATGCTAAGTCGCTTCAGTCATGTCTGACTCTTTGCCATGCATGGACTGTAGCCCGCCAGGTTCCTCTGTCCATGGGACTCACCAAGCAAGAATACTGGAGTGGGTTGCCATTTCCTTCTCCAGGAGATCTTCCCAACCCAGGGATCAAACCCACATGTCTATGTCTCCTGCACTGGCAGGCAGATTCTTTACCACTGCACCACCTGAGAGAGTTCATAAATAGCTGTTTAAATTTTGGGAAATAATAGGTTGTCCACTTAGAAGTCAGATGAACATATGGCTGGGTAAAACTGGTGGCCCAATTCAAGACCTTGCTGGAAAACTTGGAGAGGGTCAAAAGAAACTATGTAAGCCAAACATTTAAAAGATTATCAATGGGCCTATAATAAAGCCAACATTTGGATTATTTAGTCTAGAAAACAAAGTGGCCTAATTACAAATGGATGACCTAATTAGTCTTCAGCACATAAAACATCATTACACAAGAGAGAGAAAACCTAATTTTTCCTTGAGGGAAAAAATATCTTTGTACTCTAAACTCCCAAGGCATCTAGCATGGAGACTTGATCCAAGAGTCACTGAGCAGTAAAGAGGAAAACAAGTGAAGTCGTTCAGTCATGTCCGACTGTTCGCAACCCTATGGACTGTAGCCTATCAGGCTCCTCCATCCATGGGATTTTCCAGGCAAGAGTGCTGGAGTGGANAGAGTCACTGAGCAGTAAAGAGGAAAACAAGTGAAGTCGTTCAGTCATGTCCGACTGTTCGCAACCCTATGGACTGTAGCCTATCAGGCTCCTCCATCCATGGGATTTTCCAGGCAAGAGTGCTGGAGTGGATTGCCATTTCCTTCTCCAGGGGATCTTCCTGACCCAGGAATAGAACCTGGGTCTCCTGCACTGCAGGCAGATGTTTTGCCATGTGAACCACCAGGGAAGCCCCCAAAGAGGAAAACGAGGAAACTCAAATAGGCAGGCTTTGGGCCAGACACTAAAGCTTATCTGAGAAGTGAGCACAGACTGACCCCAGTATGGTTTAACTTCTCTGTACGTCTTTAAGAGTAGAATAAATACCCAGGTGTGGAGAAGGCTTTAGCTATCCTTTCTCAAGGTGAAAGGCTGCAGTGGATGAATTTCTTAAGGTTTCTTATAACACAAGCTTCCACTCGTCTGAGATGCTATAAGAATTTCAGGAAGTAGACTGGATGTGAAGAATGCTACTTACTGACACCGAGGCTCTATTTCTAAATATAGGGATTAAAACCGAAGAAAACTGAGTAATACAAGGAAAATTTGTCATTAGTTCAAACTTCTTTTTCTAAATTTACTAGGCCAAACATAAAAAGCATAAGACAATTTTATTTCCCCCTTTCAATTGTCATAAAATTATTTTTACCTTTTTTTTTTTTTTTTTTTGCACAAGGGGCATAAAGACTCAAAATGCATTATGTGATTACAAATAAGAATGGTGATGCTTCCATGAAGTGTAACTGATTTCAAAAGCAGTTTAAGATGCAATAGAAATACTAACGATTTTTAAGCCCACAAAAAAACTTAATTAATTTCTTGCTAATTTACACATTCATGTATTTATTTTATATCAAGGAAAAGGAAAAATAATCTTCCAGTTCAAAGACTATTCCTCTTCCCCTTCACTTTCTCTTCTTTGCTTGCACTGGCAAGCTCTACATTGCTCTAAGAATAGCTTAAGCCTGCTGAGATGGTATATGGCTCTAAGGCTGTAAGAAGATTTCAGAGGACTATCACCTGAAAAAAATCTTCATATAAAAAAAAGGAAAAACAAATCTTCCTCCTATGATCTGTTATAGTCTTAGAGAAACAATTGACAATTAAAGAAATTTTCATGAAGTCAACATACTTCCATTACTTTATCAACTATAATTGCTATACCAGAAAAAAAAAAATGTAGCACATAGGAACTACTGAGCCAACAGTAGTGGTTCTTTGTCAAGTGTGGAAAATATCCTAAAGTGACAAAAGTACATGTAATACACTATTTTGGAGCCATGGTAAAGACAGGCGATTGTTGTTTGACTATAAAACTGAATAAAATGTATCACTCTTAGCTCAAGGAGTTTTAAATCCTAATGTTATTTTTAAACTATCTTTAAAAATTATAATTGCTTATTCTTTTTACCCCGATTAATCATTCACATATTATTTCAGCAAACAAAGTAACTAAGGTCCTTGCTTTTCAAGGGTAAATAATTCCTCTGGACATATGATATCCCCATCTGTAACTAAGAATGTCTATTACACCCCTGAATTTGCTAGTTATATACTACTGCCATGGGGCCTTCCAGGTGGCACTAGTGGCAAAGAACCCAGCTGCCAATGCAGGAGGCTTAAGAGACTCCAGTTCATCCCTGGCTTGGGAAGATCATTGGAGAAGGGCATGGCAACCAACGCCAGTATTCTTGTCCTGGAGAATCCAATGGACAGGGAAGCCTGGTGCACTACAGTCCACAGGGTTACAACGAGTCAGACATGACTAAAGCGACTTAGCATGCATGCAGATACTGTGCCATAACTGTACTGGATTTCAAAACTACTACAATTGGATAAACAAAATGGACTAAAATCACTTGGGTATTTTTTAAATCATGTGTTTACCAAGGCAAGCCATTCAATATCACAGTAATTCAAGTCTATGCTCCAACCCACTAATGCCAAAGAAATTGAAGCTGAATGGTTCTATGAGACCTACAAGAACTTCTAGAACTAACACCAAAAAAAGAAGTCCTTCTCACCATAAGGGACAAAAATGCAAAAGTAAGAAGTCAAGAGATACCTGGGGTAACAGGCAAGTGTGGCCTTGAAGTACAAAATGAAGCAGGACAAAGTACAAAATGAAGAATGGCAAAGGTTAACAGAGTTTTGCCAAGAGAACACTCTAGTCATAGCAAATACCAGTCAGCAAAAACGAAACCAGGAGCTGCCTGTGGCTCAGATTAAGTCTGAATTTGGCAATAAGGAGTTCATAAATTGAAGAAAGTTGGGAAAACCACTAGACCATTCAGATATGACCTCAATCAAATCCCTTACAATTATACAGTGGAAGTGACAAATAGACACAAGGGATTAGATCTGATAGAGTGTCTGAAGAACTATGGATGGAGTTTCATGACATCGTACGGAAGGCAGTGATCAAGACCATCCCCAAGAAAAAGAAATGCAAAAAGGCTAAACAGTTGTCTGAGGAGGCCTTACAAATAGCTGAGAAAAGAAGAGACGCTAAAGGCGCTAAAGGCACTAAAGGCAAAGGAGAAAAAGAAACATGTAAGCATCTGAATGCAATGTTCCAAAGAATAGCACAGAAAGATAGGAAAGCCTGCCTAAGAGATCAGTGCAAAGAAATAGAGGAAAACAATAGAATAGGAAAGACTAGAGATCTCTTCAAGAAAATTAGANAACATGTAAGCATCTGAATGCAATGTTCCAAAGAATAGCACAGAAAGATAGGAAAGCCTGCCTAAGAGATCAGTGCAAAGAAATAGAGGAAAACAATAGAATAGGAAAGACTAGAGATCTCTTCAAGAAAATTAGAGATAACAAGGGAATATTTCATGCAAAGATGGACACAATAAAGGACAGAAATGGTATGGACCTGACAAAAGCAGAAGAGATTAAGAAGAGGTGGCAAGAATACTTTTTTGGTACAAAAAAAGGTATTAATGACCCAGATAACCACATGGTGTGATCATTCACCTAGAGCCAGACATCCTGGAGTGCAAAGTCAGGTTGGCCCTTAGGAGGCATCATGACAAACAAAGCTAGTGGAGGTGATGGAATTCCAGCTGATGCTGTGAAAATGCTGCACTCAATATAACAGCAAATTTGGGAAACTCAGCAGTGGCCACAGGACCGGAAAAGGTGAATTTTCATTCCAATCTCAAAGAAAGGCAATGCCAAAGAATGTTCAAACTACCACACAATTACACTCATCTCACATGCTACTAAACTAATGCTGAAAATTCTCCAAGCAAGGTTTCAATAGTACGTGAACCATGAACTTACAGAGTTTAAGCTGGTTTTAGAAAAGGCAGAGGAATCAGAGATCAAATTGCCAACATCTGTTGGATCACAAAAAAGCAAGAAAATTCCACAAAAATATCTATTTCTGGTTTATTGACTATGCCAAAGCCTTTGACTGTGTGGATCACAACAAACTGTGGAAAGTTCTGAAAGAGATGNGAGGAATCAGAGATCAAATTGCCAACATCTGTTGGATCACAAAAAAGCAAGAAAATTCCACAAAAATATCTATTTCTGGTTTATTGACTATGCCAAAGCCTTTGACTGTGTGGATCACAACAAACTGTGGAAAGTTCTGAAAGAGATGGGAATACCAGACCACCTTACCTGCTTCCTGAGAAATCTGTATACAGACCAAGATCTGTAAGCAACAGCTAGAACTGGACATGGAGTAACGAACTGTTTCCAATCAGAAAGGAGTACGTCAAGGCTGTATATTGTCACCTTGCTTATTTGATGTATATACAGAGTACATTATGTGAAATGCCAGGTTAGATGAAGCACAAGCTGGAATCAAGATTACAGGAAGAAATATCAATAACCTCAAATACACAGATGACACCAGCCTCAAGTCAAAAGGCAAAGAGGAACTAAAGAGCCTCTTGAAGAAAGTGAAAGAAGGGAGTGAAAAACTCAACATTCAGAAAACTAAGATTATGGCATCCGGTCCTATCACTTCCTGGCAAATAGATGGGGTAACAGTGAAAACAGTGGGAGACTTCATTTTCTTGGGCTCGAAAATCTCTGCAGATGGTGACTTCAGCCATGAAATTAAAATATGCTTGCTCCTTGAAAGAAAAGCTATGTCCAACCCAGAGTGCATATTAAAAAGCAGAGACATCACTTTGCCAACAAAGGTCCATCCAGTCAAAGCTATGGTTTTTCCAGTAGTCATGTATGGATGTGAGAGCTGGACTATTAAGAAAGCCGAGCGCCAAAGAACTGATGCTTTTGAACTGTGGTGTTGGAGAAGACTCGANACTTTGCCAACAAAGGTCCATCCAGTCAAAGCTATGGTTTTTCCAGTAGTCATGTATGGATGTGAGAGCTGGACTATTAAGAAAGCCGAGCGCCAAAGAACTGATGCTTTTGAACTGTGGTGTTGGAGAAGACTCGAGAGTCTCTTGGGCAGCAAGGAGATCAAAACAGTCAATCCTAAAGGAAATCAGTCCTGACTATTTATTGAAAGGACTGATGCTGAAGCTGAAATCCCAGTACTGTGGCTACCTTATGCAAAGAACTGATTTCTTAGAAAAGACCCTGATGCTGGTAAAGGTTGAAGCCAGAAGTAGAAGGGGACAAGAGAAGATGAGACGGTTGGATGGCATCACCAACTCAATGGACAAGAGTTTGAGCAAGCTCTGGGAGTTCGTGATAGACAGGGAAGCCTGGCATGCTGCAATCCATGGGGTTGCAAAGAGTCTGACACAACGGAGTGACTAAACTGAAACTGTCAAGTAATATTTTATATTTGTTGAGCCAAGACTCCCCTAAATATCAGTTCCATGACTTGGCCATTTCTGTGCTTGCCACACTTTCATTATTAGCCAGAAAAATTATTAAGGTATATCCTTTTGTTTAGATTCACAGGATCTTAAATGGGAAGTACCCAAAAGATGATCTGGCCCAATCAATGCGTTTACACAAAGCGTAACTTGGGCTTATGCCACAGTGACTTTTTCTATAACCACAGCCAGCAAAGGATTTGAGCACCAGAGGCTAGAGACCCTGGCCCTTGCTTCTTGTCATGGTACATTTTTCAGGATACAAAGACCTGAAGAAAAATCCCACGGGATATTTCCAGGATATGATTGTTTGGAATGAGGCTGAAGGAGATTTACAAGGAGACAATCGTAAGAGAAGAATACATGGAAGATGATGGCTAACCATCTTCTAGGCTTAGTTATGAACGCAGACAAAGATGGCTCTTCTGACATGGTATTTCACGTACACATGAGTATGCCTAACTTTTCTAGTTGATAAAGTCATTCTGTCTGAAACTAATTAACATCACAGACAAGAATGACATTGCCTTACAGACATAGTATCTTTAAGAAGTGGCATGGTTTATTCAATTTATTCATTTCAAATATTTATTGAGGATCCCATAAGGGCCAGTTACCAATTTAGCTGTGGGAATGTAGTATTTAGAAACTTATACTCTTATTCCCTTTGGAGATGAAATCTAATGGAAATACTTTTAATGTCAATATTAAATCTACCTCCCTCCATGACCCTTAAGAAAAATAGCACAAACATTATAATTCCAAATAATTTTCTTTGAAGTATCTTATTCTTCTCAATTACTCCTTGAAATCACGAAATGGTTATCTTTATAATAACTGTTTTCAACCCATTCATAATACCTTATTAAGCAATATTTACTACAACAAAATTCTAATATATGAAAAGAATTTAAAAAAAAAACTTCTCAAGGTTTCCTTTAATGGGCTTTAACTTGTTAATCAAGAAACAAAAAATAATTTTCCCACATAGATCCCACATCCATATTTTGGTAGATAGATATAATTTACATTTTAAAGTACGTATAACCAATTTGACTAATTATCCTTCTCGTTTTCTTTACTTCTGCTCACTATTCAGTTGTTTTAGTTGTCCCCAATCTTCCACCAAAATATAATACCACTGGGACTTAGATTCTGTTTTTCAGTCCACTAATTTTTATGTTTTTTTAGCATTCTAATCATTCTAAAGTTTTATTACTAACATTAAACCTTGACATCTTTTAATATTTCTCAGAAATATGAAAAAGCAAAATTTCATCTGTTTCTCTTGCCGTCAAGGCTAGAACCTCATTTTAATTAATCTAGTGAACAGAGGTCCATTAAAAAAAAAAAAAAAACTACAGGAAAACTTGGCAGTTAAGTATCAGAAGAATCACATTTAAAAGCAGAAACAAAGAAAAGCAACAAACTATGATTCATGGAGGATGTGTTGTTAATAAAGAACTGGCCCCAAATTATTTATTTAGAGTTAAAATCCATAAGAGGGAACAACAAATTAAAAAATCAGGATCTCTCAGTAAGCTTTGTGAGCTGGGGAAATCCAGGCAGCTTCAATAGTAAGGCTAAGGTTTTAGTGCTTTAAACTGGGAGGTGAAATCAAAGGAATCTAATTTATAAATTGCACAGTTTATATTTGTTACATGTATTTTTATAAGCAGTAAGCATTTCAAATTTGAATCATTTAAACCACATGATTTACTTTTGTCCCCAACTACAAGCTTCTTCAGAGGGTGGAAACAAGTCTTATCTTCAGGGATAAGTGGAATCCATTCCACACATGCTTGTTGAATCCTGGTACAACATTAAGTGCAAGAAGAGATGTCAAATAGAGTAAGGGCATGAGCTGTTTGTCTTTACCTTGCTGTTCCTCTGTCTGTAGCAGTCTGCTACTCCTTCCCCTCTAAGGTTCTGCCCCCCCACATCCTTCCATCCTGGCCATGCCATTCCCATCCATCATTTAACCAAGCTGCTCTGGAAAATCCTTTTGTGTTCAGCTCCCCGCTGCCTCTCCATCCCACCCTGCTTGTTAGCTACCTCTGCTCTGTCCTCCTACCACACTCTTTTTCCAGCACAGCAATAATGCTCAATCTTCCTCCAGCCCAACAAGTCTCAATGTATGTTTCTCAAACACATGCACCACCCACACCAGAGTGTTTGATAAAATACAGATTCTGGGCCGCCACCGCCCTCCTACACACAGCTAATAAAAGTGTTAATATCTGAGTAGTATCTGAGAAAATACATCTCTAACATTTCTAGGAATTTTGAGCACAGCAAAACCAGGAGACCACAGTTAAATTAAGCTTAGAAAACAGGGGCAGCATCCGTTTTGTTCCTTTTTAGTCTCTGTCTTGCAAGCAGTAGACACTCATAAAGATTTGTAAAGTGAATTAAAAAGTATATGCAATTTACTGTTTATTGTTTATCCTTTTCTGTCCTCCATTATTATTTGCAAGTAGATAAGAAAGCTGAGTGCCAAAGAATTGATGCTTTTGAACTCTGGTGCTGGACAAGACTCTTGCAAGTCCCTTGGACTGCAAGGAGATCCAACCAATCCATCCTAAAGGAGACCAGTTCTGGGTGTTCATTGGAAGGACTGATGCTGAGGCTGAAACTCCAATACTTTGGCCACCTCGTGCAAAGAGCTGACTCATTGGAAAAGACTCTGATGCTGGGAGGGATTGGGGGCAGGAGGAGAAGGGGACGACCGAGGATGAGACGGCTGGATGGCATCACCGACTCAGTGGATGTGAGTCTGAGTGAACTCTGGGAGTTTGTGATGGACAGGGAGGCCTGGTGTGCTGCGATTCATGGGGTCTCAAACAGTAGGACAGGACTGAACTAAACTGAAGGGGGCTTGATATCAACATTTAAGAAAAAAAACATTAGGGGATATTTTATACTTGAGAAATTGAAAAACCTGCCATTCACTTTTAAATTGTAACAGCTGACCACCACTAGAAGACTCTAGTTTGAAAGCTTTCAGGCCATGGGACTCTTTAAGTCTGTCAGTTAATTTCTCAAAGAGTATCTATGGCCTGTGCATACAGCTGAAGGCTAAATGATGACTTTCCCCACAACCTTCCTCTTCTAATTCACTAGCAGCACTAGTTGCCATTTGTGTTCTGTGCCTTTACAGAACATGCTGCTCAAATTAGTGATGATCTGAATGAATTGTGTTGCCCCCAAATACTTTATGCTGTCTAATATACTATACTTTCCTAATTCAAAGTAAATAACCCAATTTTCTAACACCTCTGTACTATTTTTGTTCAATTAAACAAAAGCTATAATCTTCTTTCCTAACAATTCTAGTTTAAGAATTTCTGTTTTTTTTCTTCTAATCCCTACTTCTAGTTGTTGCCATAGTAGTCCCACATTTATTTTATATGTTGGGTTTGAACATGTCTAGGGTCTTTAATTTATGAAACAGAAAGTAACTATGTCTCAGACATTTCTCTTTCCTCATTTAAAGAAAATGTACTAGGAACCTCTGAAAATGTTTCAGTGAAATAGTCAGTTCTTTATAAAATCCAGAGATAAGTAACATTTCCACTTAAAAAGTCTGCCTTTTCTCACTGATTGGTGATACTTTGACCTCTCATCAGCCATTTTTGCCTCTACATTCTTAATACCTCTGAATTTAAAAGCATTTCAGGGAGAAAACATGTTCCCATATTTTCTTACTTAATTTTATTTTAGCAATCCTGACAAATTTCATTATTTCTTTAATTTGCCTCTTAATTTTTCTGTCCTCTGGTAATAAATTTCACTTATTCTTTTAAGAGCTAAATGATATTTCATACACGACCTATTTCCTTCTAGTGCTCATGAAAAGTTATTTGCTAATTTAATTAATCAAGGAATTAAGTTTATTAACTAATCCAATAATTACATTAGCTCATTCATAAATTCATTAAATGCTTATTAACTATCTATTGTATGATAAGTACAAGGCTAGGCACTAAAAAGTCAAAGAAGCTAAAGTCCTTGCTCTCAAGGAGCTACCAGTTTAGTGGGAGAAATAGTATATCCTTTTTTGTCATCCTTTACATACTCTCCCTTCTTTCCTCTCCATTCTGTCCGTGAAGCTCATTCTTTAGCTTCTGGCAATAATTCTTTTCCAGACTTGCCTTCCGTTGTTTCTTTCCTAACAGTTCCCTAAGGTACTTTCCTTGCCATGGGCCTTTACTTCCTTTTTTTTTTTTTTTTGGCTGTGCTGGGTCTTTGCTGCTGATCAAAGGCTTTCTCCTGTTGGGAGCGAGGGTCCTTCTCTGGTTTCTGAGGACAGGCTTCTCATTGCAGTGGGTTCTTTTGGTGCCGAGCATGGGCTCTGTGACATGGGCTCAGTAGTTGTGGCGCACTTGCTTAGTTGCCCCAAGACATGTGAGATCTTTCCAGACCAGGGATCGAATCACTGTCCCTTTCATTGCAAGGCATATACCACTGGACCACCAGGGTAGCCCAGGCCTTTATTCTTGTCATGCAACTCATCTTTGCCCTTTTCTACCTGCAACATCTTCTCTTCCTTTCCAGAACAAATTACTATGTTTAAACATCTTTCTTCACACTGCATTGCAAAATTTGCTTAAAAGACAGTGTCTTACCCTGTAATTTATATACTCTGCCTTGGAACAGTCTCACCCTATGAATTTTTTCTGCTATGTTAAGGTTTCCTCCAAACATTAATCTTCAAATAGCATATGTTATTGTTGATGATACAGACGTTTATCAACCTCATGGTTCTTTATTTTTTTTATCAAATAGTTGTTCTAAGTGCTATGTGATATTCAATTTCATCTTCACAACATTTTAGAGGTAAAGAGCATTATTATCCCCATTTTACAGAACAGGACATTGAGACACCAAGCAATGCTGTGACAAGTATCCTTGACTAGTTAAAGACGGAGCCAGGAGACAAACCCAAGTGGTCTAGTTTTAGAATCTATGCCTTCCCTTATCCCTTACACTCCACTGCTCTACCTTATAGAAGAGGTCTTCTTTCTTATTTAAGGTTTTCCAAGGAAATCTTTTAGTGTCCAACATCTACCCTGGTAGTATTAGGGGTAAAAAAAGATTCAGAAATGGTCTAAGTAAAAAATCTAGTTTCCCAAAAAGATACACACAATCTTTCCCCATAGAACTTCACAGGAAACACCGTAGCCTTTCAGATTCGAGCATATTAATACTAACTGATCCTCTTCAGGCTGCCAAAAGAGGAACCCGGCAGCAAAATGTGATTACAATTATTTAATCTTTCTCTCTCCTCTATTTTATTTTTATCTAATATGTTTTAAACTTAACATTTTTCTCTAGTATTTCCTGATTTTCCATATTTCCTCCAAACTCTCCATTACTCCAGTCTACATCCCAAATATGTCTAGTGATTTCCTAAAGTAACTGCTAAAACACATCATCCTTGACTGTTTACAGTACTATTTCTGACAGTTCTTTATATTAAAATGGAAGGATAAGCAGTATATCCTTATCCTATGCAGTAGTGACAATCTAGACAGGATTCTTAGGTTTTCCCTAAATACTTCCTCAAAAATAAAATCAAAGTCCCAAAGTGTCAATTAGTAAAAGTATTGCTTTGTTTTCTTTAGCTTTTAATAACTGAAAACAAACCTCCCATTCTAGTGATTTCTATGATCAAGAGTTATACAATAAAAATATGTACATGACTTCTTACCGACTTCAGTAAAACATTTATCTATGGTAAACAGGCCCTTAAATTGTTTTATTCTGAAACTTCTTCCCTTCAGTCTTCTCTTGCTGACTCATAACATCTCAATCTCCTTAATAACTGTAGGGTATTTCTGATCTGTCAAGCTTTGTGGTAAGAGTGAAACTTGTAGGCTATTATATACTAAGTAGTCTATAGCATCAGGCTGAGAACTAGACAGACCAAAGCTCCTCAGACACCTGTCCAGCATTACTGAAAATAGCACTGTTAGAACCAAAACCCCAACTCTCATTTTAGTGACCTCTGTTTTGCAAAATGTAGATCAATTAAAAATGAATGGCTTTTGAATTGAGTAGAAGTTAAATGTCATTGATTTCCATGGTAATGTCTCATCCCAGACATTATGTGCCTCATTTTTGTTAGTTATTCAAATTAAATTTGATAAGTCCATCTAATTTTTCCCTTGTCTAGGGAAAGGTGGTGATCATGTAGTTAAGTTCCTCACTTTTACTGAAAAACTACAGAAACTATTCATTGTACATATTTACAATGCAACTTAGAAATACCATCATAAATTCAAACTGTAGCAGTTGGTATAAAGCAAGCAAGGGGAAAATGTACGACAGTTTGTCTAGGCCAGAAACATAAGTACATTCCTTTATAGCCTGTGCTGTTCGTATGCAAATGTTTATACAAATAAAATAATCCAATCATAGCTCAATACAAAGCGCTACCAATTACATTTGAAGAAAAATCCAATGTGTTTGTTTCTCCCCTATGTTAATACTAATATATTTACACTGTAATATCATTTGTGCATATGGAAGTCTTACCTAATACTGTTAATGGACACAAAGAAAGGTACAAGTTATCTCAAAGATAAACTTCTATTCCTTATCCAAGTGATAACTAATGGATTTTCCACCTCTAATAAGAGGTGATACAATTTTCACATCAAGTATAATCAAATCCTTGGAATCCATTTTTATTTCACTCTTGGTTTTTCTCCAGTATAGCGGTTTCTCTGCAATTGGCCATTCAAGCTTCGGTAATTTTTCAATTCAGACACTTTTCTTTTTCATACCCTACTTTTATATATTGCCCTCTATTATCCTTCCTATTTCTACAATATCTTACATGACCCTCACAGAACTGGAAGACATTTTTCTTTAAAAGAGGTTATAGCAGAGAGAAAGTGGAAGATTTACCTGAAGTCTCAGTTTATTAGCAATTCTGACTGCTAAAATCTTAAAAGGTATCCTTTTAAGTGGATTTGACACGTTCATTTAACAAGCACATTAACAAGCACCTACTATGGACTGGTAACTTTCTGAGGTGGTGGGAATACACAAGTAAAATGGATAAGTATATTGTCTTCAGTACCCCTGCTTATTTAACTTCTATGCAGAGTACATCATATGAAATGCCAGGCTGGATGAATCACAAGCTGGAATCAAGATTACCAGGAGAAATGTCAACAACCTCAGATATGCATATGACATCACCCTTATGGCAGAAAGAGAAGAGGAACTAAAAGAACTTCTTTGATGAGGGTGAAAGAGCAGGAGCTTGTGTACACCTGTGGTGGATTCATGTCGATGTATGGCAAACCCAATAGAGTATTGTAAAGTTAAATTTAAAAATAAATAAATTAATTAATTAAAAAAAAAAAACTCGACATTCAAAAAATGAAGATCATGTCATTCAGTCCCATCAGTTCATGCATGTAGATGGGGAAAAACTTTAAACAGTGGCAAATTTAACTTTCTTGGGCACCAAAATCACTGTGGATGGTGATTGCAGCCATGAAATTAAAAGATGCTTGCTCCTTGGAAGAAAAGCTATAACAAACCTAGACAGCACATTAAAAAGCAGAGACATCTTTTTGTCGACAAAGGTTCATAGTGTCTAAACTATGGTTTTTCCAGTAGTCATGTACAAATGTGAGAGTTGAACCATATGCAAACAATATGTCTTGATTCTGAATGTTTTACTTTCCCTGTAAGGAAGCTACTTTACCTGGATTTCAAGTTCTCCTGTCATCATTTTCCTGGTGCACTGCCTCACAGATGGTGTGAGATAATTTTATGTACTCCATTTAAAAGCATCAGTTCCTCTTTTCATTGACCAACCCATGCTGTTCACACAAAGGAGACACACTGGTGATTTATCTGGTGTAGTACAAATCAGGACTAAACAAAAGCAATGCATTCCAAATCAGGACCTAGCCCAGAGCTAGAGAAACTTAGATATCCCTTGAATGTTGTGAAAACAATCACGATTTTTCTATCTTGTTCTCCTTTCTCCTCCACTAAAAATAGTAGGCAAAAAAGTGTTCAAAGAGCTGCGGAAGTGAGAAATTATACAGTAGCAAGTTATTTCTGTCTTTTCATTTGATATAAACGACTTCAAGAAGTAACAGAACTGACAAAAAATAAAATCACCTTAACTATACAGAGAAATAATAGCTATCTAGTTAAATTTGCAAAATTTTGTCCTAACCAGAAATATATTTGCCAGATTTTTATATAATGTATTTGCAATTGAACAATTTAAGTAATATTAAATGATATCAACTGCTAGGCTGGAACTTGTCAAGTTTTCATGGTATATAGTAATCCTTTACTAAGATGTTTCATAACATAAAAAGCAAAATCAATGCTGGAAAAAAAATGTTCTTTTTGTTCTAGGGTCTGTGTTTGGAAAATATTGCCATGTAGCATTTATGGTAACAGCTGTATGGTTAAACTTTAGGCACAAACTGAACTGCAGAGGATCTGCTGCATAAATAAAATCCCCATGGCAACTAAATGTGCTACTAGATAACAGAGAAAAAAGGATTTATGTGTTTGCTGAGCTGTCTTGCCCTAAAGGAATTCTCCAGGCAAACGCAGGCCACCTGCCACATGTTATATTAAGCTCAGCCTTCTGGACTTATTTTCAAATCCACAGCAAAAAGGTCCAACACTACTTTTATTTGGAAGTTTCATTGTTCTTCATTCCCAGCCCCTCCAAAAATAAACAATTCATTTTTCAACTTGCCTGCTATATTTTGCCCTGAATACAAAAGATAATTAATGAATTTGTTTGGGCTCCTAAACATTTGTTGATCTTACTGAAATAACAAGCATATGTATAACAAAAACGTTTTGCTTTTTTTTTTTTTGAATTTGTAGATTCTGTAAAGATTTTTAAAAAGCTGAAATATATATCTTGCCTTCTTCAACATAAGGTAGACTGTATGGAAGATAAACAGTGGTTGATGAGGAAGTTTCAAAGAAGATGGATGAAAGGGAATAGGAGGGCAAGATTAGCATTTTCTGTGAATTTTACAGGTAAAATATGTATAGTGCCTTCCTTCCTGAATGACAGTAGGGGCTATAAACATTCTAGGAGTTTATTATAGAGGTCTTATTAAATCAGTTAATCCAAAAATACTTATTTGAAAAATGTCCATTTTTTTCCTTCAGAGTACAGTTTCCTAATTACCATATCTGAAGATACTTGTTGATACTGCATCTTTGTGTTGACAATACTGTAATATGATATATCAATAACTTTTAAGAATTTTTGAATATGTGAAAATAAAATGTGACACAGACCATTAATACTTGAACTGGAGGAGGAAAAAAGACAAAACTCACTATGTGGGAGTCATTCAGGATAACTTCTCTGCAAGAAAATGGGAGAGTGGACTAGAAAATGCAACTCTAAATTTAAGGCCTATTCTAACTCTGATATAAATGTTGCCCTTAAAGAAATAACGACAGAGTTTTCACCTGTAAATAATCCTAACTTTTATCTATTCCTCAACTGTGACTAAACTGTGTAGATATTGGGAGCATAAACTTAGCTTATTTCTATACTGGTTGATGTGGAAGTGAAAGGAAAAAAAATTAGTCAACTGACAGACAAAAATGTCAAGCAAGATTCTGATACTAAATCAATTTGCGGCTTTCACTCATCTCTGGTGGCATGAATTGATTACAACCACAAATATTTCAGGTATGTAATATCAATGGAAGTGTTAATCATGATTTTGCTTAATAAAAATATGTAACTTTACTTTAAATAAGAAGGTCTAAATTTCAATAGGATTTTATTTGTTTTCAGAAACATACAGCCTTTTACAGGTGGCTTTCTACATTGCTGTCTAAGGAATGAGCAAGTCTTCAAAAAGCCCTTGATTTCTGCAAAACACAAATTTGGCTACTCCATAATACAATCAAATCTAAATAACCCCAGCACCATAAACCACCAGTAACACCAGACTCAGTCCACAGCCAAGTCTTGTCATCCTCATTAATACAAGCTTTTCAACAGCAAGGCCATTTCTCTGTTGTGATGGTAGATACCAAAAATCACAGAAGAACCACCCTCCCTCAAAAAAGAAGTAAAGGCTCAGAGACACTTCTCAGTTTCAGGTAAATCTAGATGTATAACAATATCTCTCAAATATTTTCTGCCTGGAACGCATGTAAACTAGTTAAAATACCCTCAGTCCTTGAACCTCGTCTCCACTCCATTTCACATTACAATACAAAAACAATGCTGTGATATGAGAGTCTGTTGGACTGCAAGGCGATCCAACCAGTCCATTCTGAAGAAGATCAACCCTGGGATTTCTTTGGAAGGAATGATGCTAAAGCTGAAACTCCAGTACTTTGGCCACCTCATGTGAAGAGTTGACTCATTGGAAAAGACTCTGATGCTAGAAGGGATTGGGGGCAGGAGGACAAGGGGACAACCAAGATGAGGAGGGGACATCCAACCAGATGGCTGGATGGCATCACTGACTCGATGGACGTGACTCTGAGTGAACCCCAGAAGTTGGTGATGAACAGGGAGGCCTGGCGTGCTGCGATTCATGGGGCCGCAAAGAGTCGGACACGACTGAGGGACTGAATTGAACTGAATATATATCACTATACATTATTTATATATATTAGGGAAATATATAAAGAGCTTATTCTATGTGATTTTCTATTACAAAGCAATGACTTATTAAAACTTTCCAAAAGTCAGTATTATTTTGGCCACTACCTATGAGGTCTCTTTCCCTTCCTGGGCATGCAGTTGATTTATATGTTCCAGATTCACTTGCAATTGAATGTGGCCATGTGCCTATGTTCCAACCCACCGACTATGAACAGAAGTGATGCGTGCTACTTATGGGCCTGGCCCATTAGAAGCTTCCTCAGATGATGCTACTTGCTCTTCTTGCTCCTAGCAAACTGGGACAGAGACAACACTCAGAATGATTCTGGATGCCTGGCATAGCTTCTGTCAATTTGGGTCTCTGAAGTTACTGGTAGAAGAAGTAACTTCCTATCCACCAGGAAAACACATGTTGAAAAATTCTAAACTAAGAAATTATGGCACTAAGTTGAAATTTTAGGATTTGTTAAAGCAGTTAGCATCACCCTAATTTATCTGTCATGTATTGTAAGCTATTTTAAAGGAGGACATTCATAAACAGTCCATCAAATAAATTAGGAGAGATTATATATGCAAACATATTTATGTGCATATATATAACTATATGTGCATACGTGTATATGCACATACATATATATATTTATTTGCTTAGTTATTTATATTTGATTCTTATTTGAAACACAACACATGTTCTTCTGGGAAAGTGTTTGAGGAATTATGCAAATTACTAAACACAATTTCTAATAAGGGTTAGCTCTTGTTATAAAATAAATCAAAGGTAGTTTCACATTGAGCAGAAAGTTTCATGTATTTTGTTTAACTTCTAAAATATTAACTAAGTCTATNTTTGCAATCCCATGGACTGCAGCATGCCAGGCTACCCTGTCCCTCACTGTCTGCAGGAGTTTGCTCAAACTCATGTCCTTGAGTCAGTGATGCCATCCAACCATCTCATCCTCTGTCGTCCCCTTCTCCTCCTGCCTTCAATCTTTCCCAGCATCAGGGTTTTTTCCAATGAATCAGTTCTTTGCATCAGGTGGCCAAAGTACTGGAATTTCAGCTTCAGCATCTGTCCTTCTAATGAATATTCAGGACCGATTTCCTTTAAGATTGACTGGTTTGATCTCCTTGCAGTCCAAAGGACTCTCAAGTGTCTCCTCTAGCACCACATTTTGAAAGCATCAGTTCTTCTGTGCCCAGCCTGCTCTGTGGTCCAACTCTCACATCCATACATGACTACTGGAAAAGCCATAGCTTTGAGCATCCGGACCTTTGTCAGCAAAGTTGTCTCTGCTTTTTAACACACTGTCAGGATTTGTCATAGCTTCCTTCCAGGGAGCAAGTGTGTTTCAATTTCATGGCTGCAGTCATCCTCCTTCTCTTGAGTATACATATACTCGGGCCCTCAAACCCCAAGGTGTCACCTTTGCTGACATCTCTCCATATATCTTGGTCAGATGTTCACACATGGTCTTTGGAATGAACCTGATGAGTCAGACAGAAGATCCCAGTGTGGGNCCTCCTTCTCTTGAGTATACATATACTCGGGCCCTCAAACCCCAAGGTGTCACCTTTGCTGACATCTCTCCATATATCTTGGTCAGATGTTCACACATGGTCTTTGGAATGAACCTGATGAGTCAGACAGAAGATCCCAGTGTGGGTGGTGAACACCATCTGAGCCACAGCACTGCAGCTTCACTCCGGGGAGCTATCTTACCCCAGTGCCTGCCACAGGGCTGCCTTCCCCTCAGCCTCCTGTAGGGCTGGGGCCACCAGAGTCCTTCCAGGACCTGCTGACCGCTTGGCATCCCGAACTCGGCGTTGACTCCTTGAGATGATCTCTTCATCTGTTTTTTTTTTTTAGCAATTTATTTTATTTTATTTTTTATTTTACTTTACAATACTCTATTGGCTTTGCATACATCGACATGAATCCACCACAGGTATACATTTAAAATTAATGTTTATTTTTACCAAGGTGAGAGATGCACAGAGTTTTAAGAGCCACGGACTTGGAAGGAGAATCAGAAGACCTCTGCCCTATTCCTCTGGCTTCATTTCTCCTAAGAAGGAGCCTCACGTCACCCTTAGTAAGAGAGTGTGATCCCAGAGCTTAGGATGGCCTGTCCCTGGAGTCCCAGGGTGCCCCCACGTCTGGCTCCTCTCTCTCAACATCACGTGCGATTCATCCAAGTGGTGGTGTGATCAGTTCGGTTTATCCATTCTTATTGCTGAATTGCTTTCCTTCGTGTGGCTATGCCAGATGCATAACATAAACATCACTGAAATCTATGAGTATAATATACTTGTATAAAGTTATGTATTATATAAAATATATTTGTGTTGTACAATTACATAATATAATGATACAGCTATTATAACAAAGAGTTATTGTTGTTTAGTCACTAAGTCGTGTCCAACTCTTTGTGAACCCATGGACTGTAGCCCACCAGGCTTATCTGTCCATGGATGTCCCAGGCAAGAATGCTGGAGTGGGTTGCCATTTCCTTCTCCAATAATAAATAATACATATCATATATACTATGTGATGTGCTATGTATTTATTGTGCATATATTTTATATGTTTACAAATAATTTACAACATAACTGATCTAATATAGTATAATATTTAATTATATATACTATTCTACTGTTTATGAGCATTTGAATTGCTTCGTTTTTAGTCATTGTTTTTATTGAGACATATTGGACATGTAACAATGTGTCAACGTCAGGTTTGCAACATCATGATTTGGTGTATGGATACATTGTGAAATGACCACCATAATAAGTCTACTTAGCATGCATCATACACATAGTTACAAGTGTTTTTTTCCTTGTGATGAGAAATTTCAAGATTAACTCTCTTCGCAACTGTCAAATATATACTACAGTATTATTTTAGCTATTATGAACAGTGTTGCTCTAGACAAATCCTTGAGTGACTATAATCACATTTCTGAATATACACTAGCGTGGAATGGACAGGTCATAAGGTGGGAACATGTTCAGCTTCAGTAGATAGGGCCAGGGATTTTCAAAGTGGTTGAGCCAATTTATATTCCCATCACTTTACATAAGACCATTCTAGTTGCTCTAAATCCTCACAAACACTTGGCATCATTAGTCTTTCCCATTGAGCCATCTACAGGATACAACCGGATGTACTGTTCTTTTGTTTTGCATTTTCTTCATTATTAATGAGGTTAAGTACACTTTCGCTTGCTTACAGGTCATGAAGTTTTACTGTTTTATGAATTGCCTATTCAAGTATTTTACCAGGTTTCTGTTAAGCTGTCTGATCTTTTCTCATTCGCTTGTCAGAGTTCTTTGTATATTTGGGTACAAGTCTTTGGTTGGGTGTTCAGTTCAGTTGCTCAGTTGTGTCTGACTCTTTGCAACCACATGGACTGCAGCATGCCAGACTTCCCTGTCCAGCAACAACTCCCAGAGCTTGCTCAAACTCATGTCCATCGAGTTGGTGATGCCATCCAACGATCTCATCCTCTGTCATCCCCTTCTCCTCCTGCCTTNAGTGTGCTGCGATTCATGGGGTCGCAAAGAGTCGGACACAACTGAGCAACTGAACTGAACTGAACTGAATGTTCTTTCCTATTTGGCACTGTATAGAAAAGGGAAACAATCTTATTACATAATTTCTCAGTAAGAGAAGCCATGTTTTCCTTGAGTGGGAAAAGAGTCTTCTAAAGAGAAAAACAAAGCAAGATAGAATTACCCCTGCATATAAAAGTTACATAACAAAAGTACAAATGTTGTATGATACCAGTTATATGTTACTGAAAACAGGCATATTCCTAGAGACCTAAGGTAGAATAGTGGTTACCGTGGGCTGAGGAGGGAAGAATGGAGGATTATCATTTAACAGGTACAGAGTTTCAGTTTGAGATGAGGAAACAATTCTGGTGATAAGTAGAGGTGATACACAATATTGTGAAATATTTAATGCCACTGGATTGTACATTTCAAATGGTTAAAATGCTATATTTTATGTTATAAATATTTTATCACAATAAAAAAACTTTAAAAAATAAATAGCAAGAGCAACAGTTTTTGATGAGACACTAATGAGATGTCACAAAGAAATTACATAAATTTGAAAATGTTAGTTGCTCAGTCGTGTCTGACTCTTTTTGACCCCATGGACTGTAACCCACCAGTCTCCTCTGCCCATGGGATTCTCCAGGGGATCTTCCCAACCCAGGGGATCTTCCCAACCCAGGGGTCGAGCCTGGGTCTCCTGCATTGCAGGTGGATTCTTTACCATCTGAACCACCAGGGAAGCCCAACTATACAGGAAACAAATAAATTAATGTTACAAAATTTTTTTAGGAGAACCCTTAATTTCTATTCCACAGTCCGTCCTTTAAGAACTTAATATATACAGTAAGTATAACTATTGTACAAAAAATAATGACACTGTGAAAAACACAGAAGGTGTTAGCTTGTTCAAAGTTATGGTTGTTTCCTGTATATGAGTCTAGAGTCTGGAATCATGTCAGGCTTGAATTATGCCAGCTGGGTCCAAGTTCACTTTGTCAAGGATATGGATTGAGAATGGAATTACATCCTATTCCTGAGTTCTGGAGAGGCAAAGCAGTAGTCAGGGTCTCTCTGTTAGCACAGACTTATCCCAGAACCCAGAGGCCAAATAGATCTCAGTATTTTTGTTAGCTGCCGTGCAATTTCTGAAGGTCACCATGCTATTTGACCTAGGAGGTCACAGATCAAACTGGATTGGCTAATCCCTGCTTAAAGAGCAAGCCTGAAGACAAATGACTGCTAATTATTATGCCATTTTGTGTTCAGGGTAACTTTATTTTTCCTACGTGATCTCATCTGACCATCATACCTAACTAGCCCTGCAAAGAAAGTGGGGCAGATAGAGTCATCTGTATTATACGACTGAGGAAGTCATGAGGGTAAGGTCCAGGAAGTCCAAGTCTTGAGGCTTTTCATGGCTGTGTTAGGTCAGAACTGAAGCCTTCTGGTTACCAGAATTCCTTTTCTGCAACTCTACCATCCACGTAGGACTGGGGTTCAGGTGAACGCACTTGTCTCAGGCACGAAATTTAAGAGGTGCCAACTCAAGACAAATAGTATTTTTATGTAATGTTTTTAAAGGAGAAAATTAATGCTAAAATGTCCCTGATGAACACAATATCAAATATTTACATCAAGGCTGGCTATTTGCTGGGGGTTCCTTGGTGGTGCAGTGGTTAAGAATCCACCTTGTGATGCAGGGGCATCATCAGTTAGATCCCTGATCCGGGAAGATTCCACATGCATGAGAGCAACTAAGTGTGAGAGCCACAACTACTAAGCCTGTACGCTCTAGAATCTCTGCTTTGCGACAAGAGAAGCCATCACAATGAGTCTCCCACACACCGCAGTCAGAGAGTAGCCTCCGCTCTCCACAACTAGAGAAAACCAGGGAGCAGCCACAAAGACTCAGCACAGCCAAAAAAAGAAAAAAAGGAGGGGATGGGGGGGGATTTCCCTGGCAGTCCAGTGATTGAGACTCTGCACTTTCCACTGCAGGGAGGATGGGTTAGATCCCTGTTGGCTGAAGAACTGCTGCTGCTGCTGCTAAGTCACTTCAGTCGTGTCCGACTCTGTGCGACCCCATAGATGGCAGCCNCCAGGCCTCCCTGTCCATCACCAACTGTGGGAGTTTACCCAAACTCATGTCCTATCAGTCTTGCTGCTACTGCTAAGTTGGCTTCAGTCGTGTCCGACTCTGTGCGACCCCATAGATGGCAGCCCACCAGGCTCCCTCGTCCCTGGGATTCTCCAGGCAAGAACACTTGAGTGGGTTGCCATTTCCTTCTCCAATGCATGAAAGTGAAAAGTGAAAGTGAAGTCGCTCAGTTGTGTCCGACTCTTAGCGACCTCTCCTTCGTCCATGGGATTTCCCAGGCAAGAGTACTGGAGTGGGGTGCCATTGTCTTCTCCACAAGTCAATTATCCACAATTTCAGAAAAAGCATATTTCTTGTAAACTGAAAACAAAATCTACATAGCAATTTGATGAAAGATCAACGCCCTCTTTCAAATCAATGGACACTAGCATTTTCCAAAAAGGAAAGAAAAATAAATTTTGTAAAACACCTTCCTGAATTTATGTCTCAAACACTAAATAAAAATTCATTTATGAGTTAATGATAGGAAACTATTAATATTGATTATTATCAAACATTCAGGATTAAGGAGAACAGTAGTACTGATGTTGTAAAAAAGAATAACTTTTTAAGTGTCACTACACCATTCTCCTGACCTTGAAATACATGAAATCATTGTAGTAAAATGTTTAACTCAGAACTATGGCCGCATGGCCAGAAATTACTACTAATCTTTTAAGATCACCTGATTATTGTGAAATTGAAGTCTCTCAGTGGGGCATGATCTATAAATTTGTACTTATTCTAGCTTCGTATTTCTGTATAAGCTGAACTCTAAAATAACTTTTTTTCTTATTCATCCTATATCAAAGTGAGACATTTCTAGGATCAGAGTAATCACATTATTTATTTACTAATAAAGATTTTGCTTCTAAGCACTGTGTACTTATAGTTGTTGTTCATAAGTAATCATTGAATTGAATTTTAACGAAGTCTTATGACTTCCAAGAACTTTCAAATGAAATGGGTATGTATTCCTATATATGTTTCATATCTGTTTTACATGTAAAGGATATCCTTTAGGTATCGTGTGAATGAAGAGGCTTGGATTGAATTTCCTCAAAGCAGAACCTGAAGAGATAGAATTTGGTTCCTGTGTTTTACTGAAGCTGTGCTTTCTAGGGAATGTCTACAAGCAAAGAAGTTAAGCGTGATAGGGAAGTGTAAGAGAAGACATTGACTCATGTAAACTGAAACCTTGGCTTTATCCAAGGGATGTTTCTGAAGCAGTAAAAAGCCCATACAGAGTTGTCTCCTCCTGAAGCAAAATAGCCACCCATACCCCTTTGTAACTCATATCACTCAGACATTGACTGTAAGTAACCTTAGGAGTGGCAATGAGGCATATCCCCCATGCTGAAGCTGCTCTGGGGGAAATCTCTAGAGATGTGAGTGGTTCTATTCCATTAGCATCCAACAATAACATCAGCTAGGACATGGATACACCACCCAGTAAAGCATCTATTCTAAAAGAAACCACATCATTCCTGTAGTATTCTCAAACCAGCTAGCCTCCTGAAACATTCAAGCAGCACATACTAAAATTGACCTAATTTTTTTTAAAAAAGGTACATAAGGAAATGTTTTTAACATGCTCATTTTTTTCTAGAGCACTTTTTTATAATTCTGTTGATGTAGAAGGAAATTAATTATGGAGGAGAAGGTGCACATTGTGGAGGTACTGTTCTCAAGAAAATGCAGAAGAATGGGAAGAATATAATGATGGCATTAAAACTTTGTAATAGAACTATTGAAGTGAATTGATATTTTCCTTTGAATTTTTAAGTTCTTAAAATGGCTTTAAAATCAGTCATATTTGAGAAGCTTAAAAAGATTCCCAGAAACAACATAAATCTNTCTCAAGAAAATGCAGAAGAATGGGAAGAATATAATGATGGCATTAAAACTTTGTAATAGAACTATTGAAGTGAATTGATATTTTCCTTTGAATTTTTAAGTTCTTAAAATGGCTTTAAAATCAGTCATATTTGAGAAGCTTAAAAAGATTCCCAGAAACAAAATAAATCTTATGTGTAACAGGGCATATTTTGGGTTTACTAAAGCTGAAGTCTAAAGATTTATAAACTAATTTATTTGGCAATCATTGCAGCTGAATCACAACTCTTTTTGCAAAATATTTCCTTTTTACTCTGCCAGTTTGAATCATCTATCTTGAGAATCTAAATGTATCACTATGGTGATGGAAGAGAGAAAGTGAAAAGTTTTGTTGAAGTGGGAAAATTTGTTTTCAGTTAGTACTTGTGCTATAAATCTTCTGGATCGAGGTTTTAAGTGTAGAAATATAAATGATGGTTGGGCTGTTACCACTTTTGAATACATTACAGAACAAACCCTTTCCTTGGGAACTGATGTTATTGGAGAGTCAATTTTACATAAAAATAATATTAATAAATGCCTTTCAATCTTCTTGAAAGTCTTCAAAATGCACACACACACATAGAATGTATGTATGTATATTTCAATGTGATCTTTATTGAGATCCTGGTAGAGTGAATACATTGCTTTCATAAATATCTCAGAAATGAGGATTATTTACACGGAAGTAACGTGGCAGAACTTGGTTTTCCCCGTAATTGCTGATTTCTCAATGCACTGGACTGTGTTGGTCAAACCACACACTAGATTTATATCCTGTGCTCCTGCCTCTTATATCCTATCTCTGCACTGCTTAATTCTATCTCCACACTGATTTCAAATTATCATCTTAAAACACAATCTGAAAGCCTTCGATGCTTTCCATTACCCATGGAATGGAGTCTAAACTCAGCAGAGTAGCTGTCACTGTTGGAATTGGGCTTTAACTTGCCTCCTTATCTTCACACTACCCACTCTGGTATTTTTGGGTTTCCCTTGTGGCTCAACTGGTAAAGAATTCACCTGCAATGAGGGAGACCTGGGTTCAATCCCTGGATTGGGAAGATTCCCTGGAGAAGGGAATGGCTATCCAATCCAGTATTCTGGCCTGGAGAATTCCATGGACTATATAGTCCATGGGATTGCAAAGAGTGGGACACGACTGAGAGACTTTCACTTCACTTAACATCTTCACACTATGACAACCTGTACTCGTATATGGGCTTTCCAGGGGCTCAGTGGTAAAGAATCTGCCTGCCAATGCAGGAGCTTCAGGAGATGTGGGTTTGATCCCTGAATCAGGAAGATCTCCTGCCATTTCCTACTCTGAGATCTCCTGGAGTAGGAAATAGCAACCCATTCTTGCCAGGGAGTCCCATGGACAGAGGAGCCTGGTGGTCTACAGTCCACGGGGGTTGCAGAGTCAAACATGACTGAGCATGAACCTACTAGTATAAAGTCAAAATCATCTTTGATAATTTTATCAGATTAAAATGTGCCTATTTCTGTTAAGCTATGTTACATCTTCTGACATACTCACTGCTATTTGAGCTCATTTCCTAGGATATCATTCAGTTCCTATCTGTGGCTAATAGGATTTGATATGTGCATAGGACTCAACACAGGCCAATATGTTATTTTGACAGAAAACAGTTCCATGCTTAAAGACAATTCAGGAGGCTTTCATTTTGAGTTACAAGCAAGTTGAGTGGATGGAATCCAGTAATGGGGCAAAAAAAAGCAAAATAGCTCATCCCAGAAAGAATAATATTAGTAAATTCTTCTGTAGCACTTACTATATGCCTGGCAAAGGCTATGCACTCTGCATGTTATTTGCCTGNGGATGACAGATGATGAGATGGTTGGATGACATCACCGACTCAATGGACATGAGTTTGAGTAAACTCCGGGAGTTGGTGACGGACAGGGAGGCCTGGTGTGCTGCAGTCCATGGGGTTGCAAAGAGTCGGACAGGACTGAGCAACTGAACTGAACTGAGCACACAATATGTCACGAGATGATAAGGAGAAAATTTTTAGACTGGTGTTCTGGTATCCTTCTCCGAAATTATAACTGTATATGACTTTTGCTTCCCCAGCATCTGTAAAAATGTGTGGATGCTTGTGCGTGACTGTCAATAACAACAACAACAACAATAATGATGATGAATGAGCGGGACCCTATGGGGCCTTCCTGGGCACAGAGTCCTCCCTCATACCCTCTGTTTTAGCTCCTCTCTGAAGTATCTCGATAATGGTATCTGATGCATATTTCTTCAGTTTTCCAGATACTAAAACCCACCACCAAATGGAAGAAATTAACTTATGATGATCATGAACACAAAGCCATCAGACCTACTGGCACCAAAGGATTGCTAACACCAACCCCTGTGACACTACTCTGTTGCCTATTATCAGTCAGAGAACTGTGCACAAGCCAATCACATACCCTGGGGGTTCTGCTCCCTCACCTGGTCTTAAAAAATGCTTTGCTAAGAATCTGAAAAAATAAAAATCTGTTTGTATGGCTGAATCGCTTTGCTGGACACTAACCCCAACATTGTAAATCAACTATACTCCAATGTAAGATAGAAAAATTTTAAAGTGCTTTGCTGGAACCATGCAGGGAACTCAGGTATTTTAAGCACAAGTACCCATCCCCACATTCCCAGTTCTCCTTGCTTGACCCTGCAATAAACCCTTGTCTGTTCCAAACTTTGGTTTCTCTGGCCTCGTGGTGTGTCAAACACATGAACTTGGTATTTGGTAATAATAATAATGATGATGGTGTTAAAATGTGACAGAGGACTTGAATGACCCAGTCCAATGTTTGTGCTCCCAGTTCATTTGATGATGGGGAAAGAAATGGGCACAAACCCAACCTAAATGAATAGGCGATTCCATTGTTGGTGTGAGCCTTCAGGACCCCAAATAGCAAGATGGTGCTGGAACGTGCTTCCGTCCCTGGGTGCTTTCTCTGTGTCAAATGCTTGCCAGCCACATCTATTAAATGATTTGTGAAAAAGAGAAAGATGTATTCTTATTGCAGCCATGTTTTGTCCCTGCATGTCTTAAGGGAAAGGAGGTGGACCAGAGGGTGCTGGACACTTGTCACGGGGCGAAGGACCACTGCCTCTCCCACCCCAGGCTGTGTGTCCCGAGGGGTTTCTGTTCTTCACTGTGCTCTAGCCCAGATGTCTGTACCCCTGTGCCCTCCCACAGGGATCCCCCAGCCCTGGTGCCCACAGGGGCCACTCACCTGTGTGAGCACTGCGGGTTTTCTGGGCAAACATCCAGGAGCAGATAGGGTTCCCAGTCCACGTTGCATGCACCCAGCTCTTGACAGGCCACATCTTGTTCAGTTCAGTTCCTCTTTCTTCCACCCCAGCTCCTACACCCCCAGACTCCCAAATCCTTCATGCTTCCTTCTGCAATGTGACAACAATCTCCACTTCCGGGAACTGACTCTGTTCCTGCCAGAAGCCCTGAAGGTGATAGTCTCAGAGGCTGTTGCAGTATTCATGGTGATCAAGGGCTTTGCTCCTTCTAGCCCATCACCTTCCCCATGCATGAGTCTCCTTCTGGGTTTCACATGGAATCCCCACCTGGGAGGAGCTGGTCAAGGGTGTCTCCTCTGAGGCCACTCACCTTTCATATTATGGGCCACAGATTAGCCATCGATCCCCTGCTCCTTCTCTGCACTTGTAGGGCAGTGATGTGACCAGTCTTGGCTGTATCTCCTGGGGCTGGCACACTATCCCACAAGTAAAAATTGGGATCTCTGGGTACACAAAAGAACAGGAGGAAGTATCTATCAATTCAGCAGCTGATAGTTTTTGTCAACCCACCACTGAATCACCCTCCTTGAGAACCAGTCGGTGAGACCAGCTTTACATCACAGAGGCAAGCATCCATAAGACACACAAAGCATTTAAAATCAATGAAGGCTGAAACACCAATCAAAAAATGGGCAGAGGATATGAATGCAATGAACCAAAAACAAAAAAAAACAAAAAAACCCCCAAATGGCCAATAATATATTATAAAAGGAATCAAACTTCATTAAATTCATGAAAAGCAAACCAATGTGAGGCCATCTAGTGTCTAACCCATCAAATTAAGCAACCTTGAAAAATATTGTTTAATAACCAGAGATAGTGAAGATGTGGAGAAATGGAACTCTCATGTTCTGTTGAAGGCGACATAATTGGTACTGCTTTTAGAATCCCCCAGTGGAGGACTGGGCATCCCCTGTGACTCAGTGGTAAAGAATCTCCCTGCCGTGCAGGAGGTGCAGGAGATGCAGGTTCAATCACTGGGTCATGAAGATCCCCTGGAGGAGCGCATGGCAAACCACTCCAGTATTCTTGCCTGAAGAATCCCATGGAAAGAGGAGCCTGCTGGGCTACAGTTCACAGGATCGCAAAGAATCAAACACGACTGCAGTGACGGAGCATGCACACGCGCAGTGGAGGACTAGTTAAATGGATTATGAAACATGCACATTTGAGCAGCGTGCAGCTGAAAGAAAGCTTTACAGCCGATGCAGAAACGCCTGTGTCTTAACGCTATGAGAAAAAAGTCAAGCTGCAGAGTACTGGGTGTAGTTGATGAATAAAAGCCTATGTGTATACACGCACAGACACGTTCTGAAATCACATCTGTCAAATCACCAACAGCGATTATCTGCAGAAATGGGCTTGGGGGTGGCGGCTGTGACTTTGAAGAGTCCATTTTCATTTTTGTTGTGTACATTTCATCTTGTCTGAAAACTTTCCCATAAAGAGCATCGCTCCTGCCTCTGATGCCCGTGGACAGGGTAGTTTAGATCACCTGTCTCAGCAGGACAACCAGAAGAGCTGACACAACACACACAGCAGTGCCGGGGGCAGCAGGAAGCCAGCAAGTCCATGAGGCCCTGGAAGAGGCTTGGGACCCAGGAGGCTGCACTCAGCACTGGGCTTTGCTTTTCCACGGGGATACGTGAGACTCCTGGAGTCAGGGTATCCAGGGCAGGCAAAGGTGGGTGGAAGGAGGCATAGTCCATATTAAGTCAAGTATCCCGTGCATACCTGCAGCCTAGCTCCCAGAACATCCCTGACACTGAGTTGAGTCAGGGCAGCACTGACATCCGTATTGCAGGAAGGTGGTATCATCTTTGGCCTCTGGGGGTGTCTATGAGTGAGTGGGTCTTCTAACAGCATTTGACAGCACACAGGAAGAGTAGGGGCCGCAGCCCGGGGCGAGATGAGGGCTGTGGGCCTGCTGGGTTCACAGAAGATCATCCTAGGCTACGGGGTGTTAGGGACATCTGGGGCAGCCAGCTGGCCCCTAGAGTTCCCCATGGCCTGGGACTCCTCCTTCGCTAGTCTTTATCAATCGCATGCCCTTTGCTCTTAGCTACATAGATGACCAGGGGAAACCACTGCAGTCTGTTAACACTGGAAGACACTTTCAGGATGAGAAAAGTCAAGGGTCCCTGTTAGGGACAATAGCTGTGTCCCTAAAAACCCTGGGANCCAGAAGTTGGTGATGAACAGGGAGGCCTGGCGTGCTGCGATTCATGGGGCCGCAAAGAGTCGGACACGACTGAGGGACTGAATTGAACTGAATATATATCACTATACATTATTTATATATATTAGGGAAATATATAAAGAGCTTATTCTATGTGATTTTCTATTACAAAGCAATGACTTATTAAAACTTTCCAAAAGTCAGTATTATTTTGGCCACTACCTATGAGGTCTCTTTCCCTTCCTGGGCATGCAGTTGATTTATATGTTCCAGATTCACTTGCAATTGAATGTGGCCATGTGCCTATGTTCCAACCCACCGACTATGAACAGAAGTGATGCGTGCTACTTATGGGCCTGGCCCATTAGAAGCTTCCTCAGATGATGCTACTTGCTCTTCTTGCTCCTAGCAAACTGGGACAGAGACAACACTCAGAATGATTCTGGATGCCTGGCATAGCTTCTGTCAATTTGGGTCTCTGAAGTTACTGGTAGAAGAAGTAACTTCCTATCCACCAGGAAAACACATGTTGAAAAATTCTAAACTAAGAAATTATGGCACTAAGTTGAAATTTTAGGATTTGTTAAAGCAGTTAGCATCACCCTAATTTATCTGTCATGTATTGTAAGCTATTTTAAAGGAGGACATTCATAAACAGTCCATCAAATAAATTAGGAGAGATTATATATGCAAACATATTTATGTGCATATATATAACTATATGTGCATACGTGTATATGCACATACATATATATATTTATTTGCTTAGTTATTTATATTTGATTCTTATTTGAAACACAACACATGTTCTTCTGGGAAAGTGTTTGAGGAATTATGCAAATTACTAAACACAATTTCTAATAAGGGTTAGCTCTTGTTATAAAATAAATCAAAGGTAGTTTCACATTGAGCAGAAAGTTTCATGTATTTTGTTTAACTTCTAAAATATTAACTAAGTCTATACGGAGATGGTTCAATAAGTGTTGAGGTGTAACCCTTTGTGACTCAAGGAGAAGGCTATCCTTACTGAGCAGACTGGTGTTTGGAATGAGTTTCTCCAAAAATCCACGGAAAGGCACCCCAGTAGCTTACAAAAATTGAAATTTGAACTTTTTCATTGTTTTAAAATGACAATTTGGAAGTGGTTCTCATCTGTGTATTAAAAATAATGGATACTGACCTATTCAAATATTTGAGACAGACCTTGAAATCTACTAAAAATAAAGAGGTCCTTTTGCTAGAAAAGACCACTTAGAGACCTGGGTTTGATCCCTAGGTTGGGAAGATCCCCCAGAGAAGGGTATGGCAACCCACTCCCGTGTTCCTGCCTGGAGAATCCCCATGGAGAGAGGAGCCTGATGGGCTACATGGGGTCAAAAAGAGCTGGACAAGACTGAGTGACAAAGAACAGAGACCTTCTGAAGTCTATGAAATTTACTTACAAATCAAGGAGCTAACAGAAAGCTTTGTCCCAAACTGTAAGTTAGACTACGCCATTAGACAGAAGCAGGTCACCTTCATAACATTTTCCATATAGGTCTTAGTTATAAGCCACTACTCAAAAATGTCAGAGAAACTAATCAAAGTTTCTACCAAAACAAAACTTGATAGACTGCATGTTAATATAATCAAGACAGAAGGATGACCATCTTACAGAAAACAGCAAAGAAAAAAAAAAGCTTTCAAAAGATATTTTCACATTCTAAAAGCTCAAATGGATGATTGTTAAATAGCATGCATTTCTTAGTTATTTACTATATTCAACATCTGTTTGCTAAGACCTAGCCCCTTATAGGACAATATACTGTCCCTTCATCATCACATTGCTTTATCCTTCCAAAGCAGGTGACAAAGCTACGGGCTGAGCAACCTAAATTCACTGTATCTACCTTCTTGCTGATTCTTCTCTCTTTAAACATTTGAAAACTAGTTTCTAATACTTTCACTATGTTAAAATGGTTCTACCAGAAGTTCCAAATCCCACCAAAGGTCAAAGCCAACAGCTCTTTCTCAGCCCACAGTCTTCAGGGCATTTCTCCAATCCCTTTACAATATTAATCTTTACCTTAATATACCCAAAGCACTCTGAACCAAGACTGAATCATGCTAAGCACTCTATAATGCTAGGAAAGTCACTACTACTGTTCATTGTACAAATTCTATTCTCTCAAGTCCTTGACAGAGGACTCTTATTCTCCATCATCTCTGAATGGTTTGTTGCGGTCATGGCCACCTTCCCCTTCCATATTCTAAAGTCAACTTTTCTACAGCCTGTATCCTCAGGTTTCTCTTCATTTTGTTACAATTTTTTTGCATCTTTTAATTACAGCACTATAGCCTAACCTAATACATGTATAATCTCTAGATGTTGCATATTCTATTGCTAAGGCCTCTTTCATAGAAGTTGCTTCCTCAGTTTCTTGATTTATAATCCTGCCTAGCTTTCCCCTAGGCTATTACAAATGTAAAAGTGGATTTTGTAAGTAGAATTTAACATGAACACCACATATATATGATAAACCCAAAATATGCCTGCTAAAACTCTTACTGCTGCAGCATTAAGTAAATGTAAGGCTCAGAAGGAGAAGGAAGTTCTCATCTGTTGATTGCATTTGTGTGATTGCATTTCTCAGTCATTACTGATGACTCTTACGAGGTGCACCCTTTGAATAACCCACAAAGTTTGTCAAATACCCAAGCCTTCTGTAAGGCAGTCACCTTATCACCCTATTATTTTCAGTAGCAGAGCATCTTCCTGCTTGAATCTATGTGCATTTGATTTCAAATGCCTCTCTGCATATGAATTCCAAGAAGCAGTAGAAGAAATGAACTGAATAGCTTTACAAAGTTAGGGACTGTGCAGGCCTTCAGCAATGTATTTTCTCATGTTTCAAAGTAAGTTTAAACTAACCCGCTCTTTTTGTTTCAGAAAACCTGTACATTAATAGAATAGTAGTGCAGTAATAAAAGACTGCTCCTGGAGATACAAATTACAAAGTGAGTTGCTCTGCTTTGTGAATTACTACAGTCAATTCAGTCTAAGATGAACACAGGACCATTTTGAAAATAATTCTAACATTTCTTTATAAAAGTCTGGATTCTTACAGAGCAGCTGTGCCAATTAAGCTGTTTTATCAGCCTCAGAACCTTCCTTCTACACTCTGCCCTGAGGGACTGGGTCTCTGCAAACCCCATTTCTGCTCAGCCAGATGCTCTGTGGAAGGCAATGTCATAGGAGGTACTAAGGGGAGACTGCAGGGCTGAAAGGGGAATGGAGATGCTCTCTGTGGGCTTCCTGGTGGTTCTGTTAGCACCAACCCAGCAGCATCTCTTCACCTCAACAGGGGCAATTTCCTCCAATGGCGGTAGCTGAACACAGTTAGCTGTTTTCCTAACACTGCAGCATCAGCCTCATCTGCCTCCCCAGAGACACCAGCACAAACTGGTCCATTTCCCCTCTTCAGAATTCTGAGTTCCAACTTTATGAGGTCTCTCTAAGTTTCTAAGTATTACTAATTTCAGCCTCTTCTCTTGTCTCCCCTAGTCCTGGTGGTGGTACTAGCTTTCCACATTGTAATCTACGTGATTTGTCCATGTTCTCATTTTACCCTCTCAGTTACTAGTTAACAACACTGTACCTAGGTAATCTTTTTTATTAATTTCTCTGTTCAAAAAGATGGGGTGGCTGCCAACCCCTGATTGTATCTACTGATATAGAAATTTATATAGCACATTCCATTCAAACTTCAGTTTCCCAAAGTATGTCCTAATGAGTATAAGTGCTCCAAAAAATTGAAAAGTTTTTTGTGTTAAAAAAAAGGTTAAGGAAACAGCACATCACAACCCTCCCATGGTCTATTACCTTGTAATATGTCAAGAAAATTTGGTGCTTTCAGAAATCCTACTGAAAAAATGGCTTAACTCAAAGTTTTCCAAACTTATTTCAACCTGGAAACTTTCTTTACATAATTTTTATTAACACTGTTGAACTTGAGTTTGGCAGAACACACACAGGGACTTGTTAGTCTTGGCTATTAATTGCATGTTTAACTTACAACCCTGTCAAATCATTTTATATTACATAGGCAGATCATAAAACATCAGTCATATATTAATATAGGCTAAATATGAAAATATTTAATATCTTCAAGTATTCAAATAAATATATACATGTGTATAATCTTAACATATATGTTTCCACATAACATATTTGTTAAATAAATTGAATATTAAATGATTAGTGTCTTGAAATCAGTTCTGCTTAACAGGACTCCTCACTCAACATAATATATTGTTTAACAGTTTCACTCAAACACTACAACTAGGAGCTCTTAGCTAGGACACAGAGTCTTCTGTTCAAGTTGTATTTATACATTTGCCTACTTGTATTTATAACTATTAAAATTGACATCTGAACTACAGATAGAGGTTATGTGTACATGACTGAACATAAACATGAGATTTTCATACTTCCATAAACAGCACTGCTGCATAACGCGAAGGTCCATCCCAGTTTAATCTGTGTTCAGTAAAATAATCTAAAACTGAGTCAACTTTATCATTATACCCTCACCACAAGAAATCCCAGAACACTCAAATATATAAGCAAGTATCCATGATCAAATATATACTAGAGAAGCATATTATTTGTGCAATATCTAATGTAGTATTTTACAAAAATAAACTACTGGAATCTCACTTCAATATTTCCTAGAATACTGATATACACACACACACACACACACACACACACACACATTCTACATATTTTATTCTATTCGTTCTATGAATGTAATTTCCAGAAGCCATATGAATATAAGAAAGTTTTTTAGAGAGTAAGTGCTCTGTTGTAGGCATAGTGGAGAAGGCAATGGCAACCTACTCCAGTACTCTTGCTTGGAAAATTCCATGGACAGAGGAACCTGGTAGGCTGCAGTCCATGGGATCACTAAGAGTCAGACACGACTGAGCAACTTCACTTTCACTTTTCATTTTCATGTACTGGAGAAGGAAATGGCAACCCACTCCAGTGTTCTTGCCTGGAGAATCCCAGGGACGGAGGAGCCTGGTGGGCTGCCGTCTATGGGGTCGCACAGAGTCGGACATGACTGAAGCAGCAGCAGCAGCAGCAGGCATAAAGTTAGGGTTATACATGTAATGTCTTGAATCATTAACAAAAAGGCCCAAAACTTTGCAAAGTTATTAATATCACTCCTATTTACATATGAGAAAACTGAGGTTCAAGAGATTTAAAGGCTTTCCTCTAATTACACAATCTCTATTTGCTAGAGAATAGACCCTTTCTATGACACAATCCTGAACTCACATGGGTCTTTGAAACAGCAAATGACTATGGTAACATAGAGATGTTCCACTGCAATTCAAAATCAGTTCAGGCAATGTGTTTCTTTATTATTACTAGGAATAGTTTATTGGACTTTGTAATAAATCAAATCAGGACTGTAAAGAAAACACGATAAAACAAAATCCTCTTCACAAACACATAAAAAATAGTGTAAGTTTTACTCTAACTTGATCTTTGTTAGATACGATCACATAAAATACTCCACCAATAGATATGACAAATGCACTTTATATTTCAATGTGTCAAACCATTTCAATGCTCAGAAACTATGTTGAAGCTGGCAGGCAAGCAGACTATATTAAATTTTTCTCTGGAATCGACTTCAATTCTAGACTGAATTATTGGAATTTTAGTGACCCTAAAAAAGGCTGTCAGAAATGATATTCAACACAGAGTTTTCAAATCTAATGCTCTATTACACATACTTCACATAAAATAATATAGTTTCAATATAAACAAACCAGTCAAAAACAACATTCTATTTGTCCTTGTAATTTTGTGAACATTTTGATATTGATTTGTCAGAGCAGATTCTTAAATGTATTTGTTTCTTAAGAGAAAACTCACAGGCTTTACTTTATGATTCAATAGCTTGTTTGGATATGATGCTATAATATTTGCCCAAAATGTTTCTTTTTTTTTTTTTAAGCACATTAGCACAGTAAACAGGTGGTTAATATCACTAGCTGTTAAAAGGCCTGGGTTTCTCAAAACTGCTTTTTGCTTTTTTGCACATAAAACAAAATTGTCTTAAGTGATTTCCAGCAATGCACAACCAGTTGCCCTGGGAGTCTAATTAGCCATCAGTGAAAGGGGAGATGGCTTAGCTCCCTCCGCTAGTTCTGACAGGACGATAGGCATTTTTCACTGGATCGAAGTCCTGAAACCAGTAATTTACAAAACAATTCAATCTTGAATTTATTCTGTTTTATCTAAGAATTAAAAAAACAATTGTGCATGCATCTATATTTTTGCCATTGCTCCTGCAGCTTGCCACTTTATACCGTACCAGTACTGTGCTTCCAGCAAAGAATGTTAAATCTCAACAAGTGTTAACATAAGGAAAGTGAGAAATAAAATGGAAAGCCAGTTTGCTAATTTATAAACACATCATTTTAAACTTCTACTACTTTGTAGAAAATATATTTCTTCTACTGTATGAAGCCACAGCTGGGTATTTAACTTGATCTCTGAATTGCCCAGCCCTGTGATGGACAGGAAGCAGCCAAAGGGGATCCCATAGTGAAGAGTCCAGCTCGAAAGCGGGCCTGGGTAAACCCACACCTGCAATCTTTAACTCTGCCCAGGGGCACCAGAGAAACTGACGACACAAGAGCCGGTGCCATTCGAATGGAAGTGACAGCCCAGCATCCCCAACCCACTCCTAAAGGTGCATGCATGGACCCAGCTGTGCATGCACACACATACATTCACGTGCGTGTTCATTTTCAGATGGACCATTTAAGATATTCATTTTATTCACAGCGTTAAGGGAGAAACAATATGTGGTTTTGGTAGCATTCTGAATTGAAATATCAGGAAATTCTATGGTATTCTTGGTTTTATAATATTTTATTGGGCAAACTGAGGCACACTGTTTAGACTTCTGTGTATGAGTCCTGAGGCAAGACGATCATTAAGATCTGCCTTTTCAAATAATTTCCCAAAGACAAAATGATCTTTAAGAATTACAGATTATCATCATTACCTTGTGCTTAAGTAACAGCTTTTCTCTTCATTTAAGAACAGTATTCTGTGGCAGTATAAGGTATATTTTGAATTTTTCAAAAGGTTCAACTGCTTAGCCAAATGAGTTGCTAATGATTTATTTCTTCTTTTTATTTATTTTGATTGACAAACATCTGATACATAGCAATCCTAACAATTTCACTGCAATCCAGTTAGGATCAGCCTGACTCACAAACATGGGATGAACTTACACTGAATTACAAATACGGAACTGAGTTGGCAAGTTAGCCTTTGGCAAGAAGTTCAGCAGAAAAAATCTCTCTTCTGAAATCCTGCTGTTATTCGTGGAACAATTTTGGTAGTCACTTCATATGCTACAGGTAAGGATATGCTTACTTCCCTCAAAATAGTGTCCATTAGCTTTAGAAATTAATACCAGTTTTTCTTACGAAATAATTTCCAAAGTTTTATGAAGGGGGAGGAAAAGTCAATCTTGGATGAGGGTGTTTACATATCAGTATAAGGAAATACCTTCAACAAGAATTTGAAACGTTGAACATAGCCAGGACAAAAACAGGTCATACAGACTCGCCCGTTCTATTATACTTAAAGAAAGCTGGTTGCTACCTTTGGTTGACTTTATTTTATGTAACTATTCCAAAGTCACAGTCAGGAGAGTCCATATGTCTTTAATATCTAGGTTTCCAAGAAGAAGGAACAGACGTCTCTCCATCTAATCTATTTCCTAATGGAAATAACCTTGACAGGAGTCGTGTAAACTAGCAAAGACACACCAGTCTGACCCGTATCATTACTAAACTATTTTTTAACCAAGATTTGTTTTAGGACTATAAGTTTGATCAATTTTTTTTTCCTTTTAACAATCCATGTTCAATATGTACCCCTGCATTTTTTAACAGCCTCAATTGCTACAACTAGCGCTAACTTGGGACAATTAACCCTAGCCTAGTGCTGTAATTTACCCGCATATTAATCTAGTATTGTCTGAATTGCTGCACAAGTAGTTTTTGCTCTGCCTTGGCAATCCACATCAGCTAGTTGAAAGCGTCAGTTAAAACCAGAGAAAAGTAAGTAATGAGTAGTTGGGAACTGAACATTTTGCTTCCTAAGTCATAAAAGTAGTCATCCAAAAAGCCAGACTGTGTGAACAGTCACCATGATGGTACTTTCTTCCTCTGTTTTCTTACTATATTGTTCTTCCTGTTTTCTCATCTTTAAAATGGAATAAAAGGACCATACTTCAGAGATTTCTTTTGATAAAGTATTTCTTCCAAGGAGCATTAATTTTAAGTGACAGAATGTAATGTTACTTAGTTACATGGGTGATGCGATTATTTGCAAAACGAATTACACTTTTATCTCAGCACTTAACAAACATGACTGTAATCCAATGTGTATGATGCTATGCCTGGTAATTTTTAACCTTTATGTTTCTTACACAAACATACAGGTTACAAACATGCAGGTTACTGAAAGCAAACACACATACATATACACATACATACACATACACTCTCCTTGAAGACACATCAGAGGCTTTACCACATCATAAACCCCCTTCTAGATGCATTCATAGGTTGGTTACTAAAACCTCCCTTAAACACTAGCAAGAGAGCAACCCCAACTATCAGTGCTGACATGCTTAGTGAATACATATCTGCATCTTCACAAACTAAACTGGGTCTGCAAAGTCAAATAAGCCAAACAAGAAAAGGGACACCATATTTTTAAAACCCATCCCAAGTGCAGAACACACTCAATTGTCTGATAAATTGGTTAAAATTGGTGCCACTAGAATTGAGTCACTGAAGAGTTTATTTCTATCACCATATTAACTGTGTCATGTAGCATTTGCACCTAATGAACTTAATGTGGCTTATGGCTATGCACTGCTTCCTCTCAGAAACAAAATCTAAATGCTCCTGAGTCTGGCCAACTGGCGTCCAACACTATCTCAGCAGAGGCACACCAGCACTAAGGTTCCATTCTGGCCTCTGGCTAATGCATTTTTATTTCATGTTTTCTCTAAATGTAAGATGTTTGCACTAAAGCACTCAGCAGTTTTTAGAAACAAAAAGAGCCACAGAAGTAATCTGTGGTTTGTTTTTGACAAGTTCACTGCACACAAATTTTCTACAACTCACGACAGGGTAGTCGAAGAGGATTCTCAAATAAGATTAATCATAAAGGCAGTAACTTTTGGACTTTTACCCACAAGAACTGAAATGGAATCATTCTTGGAAGTAAAAGGAGCATGGAAGGAAAATAAAAACAGGCTTTTTAAAATCACTATGACACTTCTATAAATTTCTGCAATGATATGAAAGCCATACCATAATGCTCAACTCTACTTGACACTCAAGGACCTTGTTATAACTGAAAGTGTTAGAACAAGGTCCTTCCGATATTTACAGAAATGAACTCACTGAACACTGAGATGCGATGGTTGACACTATAGTAAGTCTGCAATGTAGCTGGATACCCATATTGATTTAAAAAAAAAAAAAATCTGTAGTTTTGCCTTTTTCCTTTTGTGTTCTTTGTTGAAGGCAGATTTCATAAGGTTTTAGGGTTATGAGTTCTTTCTGTTAACAGTATATTTAAATTTTAGAGTTTTTCCTCTCCTTTTTCTCTAAAGTTCCTCCCTTCATCATTTCAGCCACACAGGAGCCATTTGCTCCATATTGTTTCTGCTATAAACTCTTCCCTTGTGGAGTTCAGAAGTCATAGCTTCTCTCAGAGGATATCAAAATATGGCAGTCACTCTTACTCTTTCCCCACCAAAGGATAAGGGTCTCTGGACAAAGTCATCCTTCAGTTTTGCCCACATGTGCTGGAGCTAACCTCTGGATTATGCAACTGCAATTCCCTTCTTACTATGCACTCTCAACAGAGCCAAATCTCTGCTCTTTCAGGACTGAGCAGGGCTGACCTCAAAATAAAACTTTAAAGTCTAAAGCTAAGGCAATTAAAATTTCACTGTGCAAATAAATCTTGCCTGTTGCTCTGGCAATATCTTCAAAGATGCTATTTCTCTACAACTGATTATCACTATAAATGGTAGTTAGCAGCCTTAAGCCCCAAGAACACGAAAGCTTGTGAAAGCCTAAACATATCAGATAAATTCAACTTCGTAATAACTGTATTTAAGTAAACTGGGCGTCAGAATAATGGACTGAATCGCGCCATACTAAAGGTTGATAGCAAGTCTACACAGGGCAGTGACAGAGCTGTTGTGTCCATCACCGGCAGGTGAGATCTCAACATAACCAAGAAGAGGTCAAACAGAGCAGGCTCTCAGATTACAAAAGCTCCTGAGAAAGTAGAAGGGTGGGAGCTCTATTGACCTTTGGCCAGCCAGTTCCCAGAGAGACAGCACTGGCAATATGCACAGGGAAAAACTCACCTTTGGGGGCCAGTGGAGTAGCCAAACAGGGAACCAGGCTCTGGTGCAAGAGTATCCCATTCATCACTGATGCTTGATTGTAGGACTGACTGCTGAATCAGGGCATACAGAAGTTGCATCTATCCTCAATACCTTACCAGAATTTTCATATGTAGAACATGCTCCTTACTAGATACTGATACTTAAGATTTCCTTTTAGCTTCAATTCCTTGTAAGTGTATCATTGCTACACTTAATAAATACCTGCAGACTACCAAATGGAACGATGATAATTTACCAGGCAAAAATAGCCTTTTACACAAGGATGAATGGGAAGAAGTTAAGCTATTATCTGGACAAATCAGACTTGGAGAGTGTGTGGGAGGGAGAGGAAACCAGAAATATTTATACAATTGATGTAAGTTTGTTTTTGTTTTTTTTTTGAGTCCAAGCCTGTCTTAGGATAAACTGTCAACTGCACACCCTCAGGAGCCACGCCCTTTACAGTCAGTTCATTGCCTTTGTTCCCACATCGGTTCCCACTTCCGGCTATGCCGGCAGCAGAAGCTACACGACATGCTTGCTCTGTTCTTCCTCTTTGGCTAGTCAAAGGTCTCCTGGCATTGCCTCAACTATCTCCCTCCTAGATGGTATGCAAATAAAAGTAATGTGTGTGTGTTCACACGCACATGAGAGAGCTTAGTTGTGTCCAACTCTTTGTGACCCCATGGACTATAGCCCACCAAGCTCCTCTGTCCATGGAATTTCCCAGGCAAGAATACTGGAGTGGGTAGCCATGTCCTCCTCCAGGGAATCTTCCCGACCCAGGGATCGAACTTGCATCTCCTGGATTGGGAGGCAGATTCATTACCACTGAGCCACCTGGGAAGCCCAATAAAAGTAATAGGAGCAGCTAATATTTTCTGAGCACTTACAAGGTTATTCACTTAATCTTCTATGAAGTCCTATAAGTTAATTTCTATATTTATCTCCATTTTACCGATGCAGAGACCAGTGTTCCAAAGGCTAAGCAAGTTGTTCACAGTTACATGGCTAAGAGTTGGAGAAGACTCTTGAGAGTCCCTTGGACTGCAAGGAGAGCCAACCAGTTCGTCCTACAGGAAATCAGTTCCTGAATATTCATTGGAAGGACTGATGCTGAAGCTGAAACTCCAACACTCTGACAACCTAATAGGAAGAACTGACTCAATGGAAAAGACCCTGATGCTGGAAAAGTTTGAAGGCAGGAGGATAAGGGGACAACAGAAGATGAGATGGTTGGATGGCATCACCAACTTGATGGACACAAGTCTGAGCAAGCTCCAGGAGTTGATGATGGACAGGGAAGCTGGTGTGCTGCAGTCCATGGGGACGCAAAGAGTTGGACACAACTGAGAAACTGAACTGATTGAACTGAACTGACAGGGCTAACAAGAGAGTGATGATTTGAACATAGGTATTTTAATAAGTGTGGAATTTCAGCACCACTGTATATAGTTCTATGTGGCAAGAGGTTTCTCCTAGTCCTCTCCTTTTCACCTTCATTCTCTGAGAATCAGCCCTTGCTTGTCTACTATGTTCTGTCCCTACCGAGTTTTTGCTTATTGTCACAATGGGAAGCAATCTCATAAGCTCATCCATGATAAAGTCCTAAAAGCAGATGACCATATGGAGAACAGATTGGGGAGGGGGCAGACAAAACTGGAGGAAGGGAAGACAATTAAGAGGTTGATTCAGGCTAGAGATAATGGTGGCCTGAGATGGGTTAAGGCAGTGGAAATGGAGAACAGTGAAGATTTGATAACTATTTAGAAGAGAGCATCACCAGGGTGCAGTGCCTGATTGAATATGGCTAAGAGAATGAGGGTGGAGGGACCAAGAACGATGCTTCAGTTGTGGCTTATAAATATGAGGTAATGGTGATGCCATATATTAAATAGTAAAGAGGGAAGAAGGAACAGGTTTTAGCAGGAGCTAAAGAGTTTAGTCTTAGAGGGAAGGTCACGGTGATGATTCTTGAACATTCATGAACAGGATGTTGGATGAGTATGTCTGAAACTCAGAAAAGAGAAATGGGACAGGAACATAAATGCAATCATAGTAAGCATAGTAACATAAGCTACAGAAGTGAACGGGATTGGCACAGATCCCATAATGTAACTCTGGTTCTCATTTTAGATATTTATTCCAGTAAGAGGGTCAACCTGGGATTCCCTGGTGGTTCAGATGGTAAAGCATCTACCTGCAATGTGGGAGACCTGGGTTCAATCCCTGGGTTGGGAAGATCCCCTGGAGAAGGAAATGGCAACCCACTCCAGTACTCTTGCCTAGAAAATTCCATGGATGGAGGAGCCTGGTGGGCTACAGTCCATGGGGTCACAAAGAGTCGGACATGGCTCAACCAGTAACATGTTTCATGTACCTGGTCAGTGAATCATTCATCTTCTTCTAGTGAGACAGTTACTTTAGGAAGATAATTTCTACCAGCACACAGAGGTTTAAAGACTAATTTTAAAACCTTTAAAACTACTTTTGCAATTGCTATATACACTATCCATATACTATCCCTGTACTGCATTTCTCTCTTCAGGTTTTACTATTTTCAGTTATTGCTATTCATATGCTGTCCCCTCAACATAGTCTTTTTTTTTTTTTAATATCTGTGCTCTCTCTTCTTTGTCACACACACACACACTTATACACATACATGAATATATATATACGTGTGTGTGTGTGTGTGTGTGTGTGTGTGTATCTTAGAGGTAAGAACTTATAGCTTCTATTATTAAATAAAACCTGCTAACAGTCCCAGTAACAAGTGGGTGTTGCTTTTTATTGAAGTGCATCTTATAAACTGAGCAAAGATGGAGGAGAACAGGCTAAAATTGGTACACATTTTTAAATGGTCAGGCATCAGGATCTGGCAGGTGCAACTGAGAGACTTCACTAGGGCATGTGTATGCCTGCAGATGTGTGTGCATGGTGATGGCACGTGTATGGAAAGTGATCTAGAGTCTAGCTTTTTCAGAAAGATTTAGTCACATGATTCTGAATACTCCCTAACTAGGAACACTGCATTACAATTTATTACCTTACTGATGACCCTTCAAATGTAATAAAGAAACCAGTAAATCAGAATAATTGATAATTCAGGGTCATTTGAAGTTCAGCTCCACATTATGTAATAATGTGAAAAAATACATCGAGGTAAAATTTACCTTTATACAGAATGATGTATTTCAGCACTTCGGAAGCTCCCATTTATAATCAATAGCAGAAATACTATGTAACTGGAGACTGGAATTCAGGGCTGGTATTCTAGCGTGATTAAAAATAATTCCCACATTTATTAAAGCTGAATCTAATTGCTTATACTGTAAAATTTAGATCAGGGGATGATATGCATTAAAAGTAATTTATGTTCCAGAACTTTCACTAATTCAGACTCACATAACTTCCAGATAATTCATACTTTTGAAGGTTTTTAATGAAATACTCAAAGTAACAGCATTACCATTGTTTATTAATATTGAATGAGCAAAATAACAGTGCATCAAAAGTTTTGTTTTAGCCCTTGTAATTTAAATGATGCTATAATTGTCCAAGTAGGTTTTCCTATTATGAATATAGCAATAGATACCATTATATATCAAGTCTCTTAAGAAATGATTCTGTAAATCAATTATTTGCATAGCTCAGAATGCTTCTTTCCTGCTAAATTAAGTCTTAAAATAGCCACAATTAAAATTTTTCAGTAAGAGTGTCTCAATTAATTAATGGGTCAGAGAAAAGCCTCTCTATTTCAACTTTGTATCTCAAATTTCAGGGAAAATGAAACTGGTGGTTTAAAGCTGAAATGAATATTCAGCATAGGAAAACCTACCTCTCCATTTTAAGTCTCAAACCAGAACGTTTAAAATCACCTTATCAGAAGGGACCTGAATGGAGGTCATTTGTAAATAAAATTACCCCTATTAACCCAGAGAAAAGAGTCACTAAGAGCACTGACCACCTCCAGACCATTTCGAGGACAAAAAAAGTGACTGCAATTTGCAAGGTTATATGTACTTATCTTAAAATACTTGATATTTAAAAGTCCTTAGTAGAATGTTACCCATAAACCAAAACTTATCAATTATTTTCCTATAAGGGACAACAAAATAGGGGAAAATGTAGATTTTAGAAATCTAATCATTTCCTTGGTGGATTATTTTACCCTTTTCCTCTCCCACTTTGGACTCCAGAGGCTGCAAATAGAAAACTCTGAGTATAAGCCAAGTAAAGGCATAACCTTACTGCTATTCTGTTAGAGGTTTTCCACATTTATTAAAACAGTGAAAAACTAGTTATTTGTAGACATTTGGGTAGGTACACACTTAAGTACACAATTTCAAAATATTAGTTCTTCCCATTTTGCTTTTTCCCTACAATATATGATTTCCAATTATCATCTGGATTGAACATGTTATATAAATGGTTGTATCCTTGCACTACACTTTGATCTATTAAAGTATATTTCTTGAGTTAATCATAAATACTATTTAATTCATTTAATTTTATGGAATTTCTTTTAGAGAAGAGAGCTTCTTTTATACAAAGCACATTCAAAGGCTAAGCATCACCATTTCCTAGTACTGCTTCTTTACATTAAAACTCTATTTTTCTTTTACTATGGTCGTTTAGTTGCTAAGCTGTGTCTGACTCTTGTGAACCCATAGACTGTAGCCTGCCAGGATCCTCTGTCCATGGAATTCTCCAGGCAAGAATACTGGAGTGGGTTGCCATTTCCTTCTCCAGGGGATCTTACTGACCTAGGGATCAAACCCCAGTCTCCTGCATTGCAGGCAGATTCTTTACCAACTGAGCTATGAGGGAAGCAATTCCTTTACTGTATGTTATATAAAATCTTAAAGCTAGGGTCATGAACCAAGGTTTCACAGGGTCCATGGGATGGATTCACTAGTTTTTGAGTCCCCTGAAATACATGCAGAATTGTGCAAGTATGTAAAAAACATGTAAAGGGTGGTAATATTAATATATTCACAACTCTCATCAGATTTTAAGAGTCTATGCTCTCAAATTTGGTGCCAAATGAATTATGGCACTAAAACATCATGCACATTATGATACTTTTTTATACTAGAGCCATAGCTGAGCAGTGTCACAGTGGGACCCAGGAGCAGAGATGCTCTTCCTCACCCCTCACCTGCCAGCAGCGCATGCTGCAAGCTTACCCATGAGTAAACTGTCCAGGCTCTCCCTTGGGGAACCCACCATTGTCCCAGAGAGAACTTACAGGATCTGAGCGAAGCTGGACCTGACCTTGTCTACCAGGACTTTTGTGTAAACTTGGGGAAAAAAAGTCTCCCAAGTTTCTCCCTTGCACAGACAGCTTCCTGGGTGCAAGGCTTGACTCCTAGAAAATGCACTACCAGTTCCTAAAATTCCCTTGACTGGGCATCTTTGTGCAGCACACAAACTTTGCAATTGGTTTCGGTCTCTGACAATTTGAAGAATGAGATAAAACTTCAGTTAACACCAGTTTTCAGATTCCATCAATCTTGAGGGAAAGGGAAGACCACCGCAAACTTACACAGCTTCACTGATTTTATTTCTAAGTCAGTCTCACTTGAGAGTCCTTAACCTGCATTTACCAAGTTAGGGAAAATACAGAAAGTCTAATCTGATGTAGTTTCATTTTCTTGCTTATTTTAAGGATTAAATAGTTTTAGTTTAGATGGTGTAGACGTTGTCTTTGGTAACTTATTTTTAGACTAATGTAGCAGTTACAAAGAGAGCTTGAAATTAGACCTTGATTAGAATCTATGTTTGTCCACTTATGAGCTCTGTGACTTCTGACTCCCAGATCCTTAATAATTCAGATGCTAACACTAGAATGAATATACTATAGTACATTCTCAAAATGAAACACTATGCAGCAATGAGAATGAACAAACTACAATGATAAACAAGCTAAATTCACAAACATAACGTTGAGCAAAAGAAGCCAAACATAAAGGAATACTCCCTACATGATTCCATTTATATCAAGTTCAAGATCAGGAAAAACTCATCTATGGTGTTAGGAGACAGAATTACCCTTGGAGAGGAAAAGGAAAATGATGTGAAAGGGACATGAGCATGTCTTCCTGATGCTGGTAGTTTTATTTCTCGATTACGGTGTTGGTTATACTCAGGCATTACCATTTTTATGTCAAGTTGGAAGAAAAGCAGTTAATAGAAGTTTGGGAACATTAAACAAGTGACAGCAGAGTTCCAGATGACCATCAAAGTGACATTTAAAATATTCCTCAGCAGTGAATCAGTCAAATGCTAAGAGAACAAGCTGAGGAGCTAAGCTTAGAGGAGATGCGGGGAGAAGTCCACAGTCATGCACAGCCTTGTGGAAGGTGACCGGAGGCTTCTGCCTTCTGTGCAGACTTGTCACAACAGAAAGAGTTAATCTTACAAACTGCTTATTTTAAGAGTGTGTCATTTTGTGTAAGAGCAACAAAATAAATAAAAAGCTTTTGAAATAGTTTGCTTCTAAACTAAAAGGATTTGCTGCTGATAAGTCACTTCAGTCGTGTCCGACTCTGTGCGACCCCATAGACAGCAGCCCACCAGGCTTCCTGTCCCTGGGATTCTCCAGGCAAGAATACTGGGGTGGGTTACCATTTCCTTCTCCGATGCATGAAAGTGAAAGTGAGGTCGCTCAGTCGTGTCCAACCCTCAGTGACCCCACGGACTGCAGCCCTCCAGGCTTCTCCGTCCACGGGATTTTCCAGGCAAGAGTACTGGAGTGGGGTGCCACTGCCTCCTCCAAAAGGATTTGAGGATGCGAGATAAAAAATTACAAAATTAGAAGACTAATACATGTTGATTTAACATAGAATTTCCTCTTTGAAAGACTTAGTATCTGTACACAGCTTTATAAAATATTCTGAAAATCACTGGTAAAGATGTTTAAACTAGTTTTGAAAACATTTTCTATTAAAGTCAGAGTTGAATGTATTTTAAGAAAAATCAGTATTTCAACTATTATTCACTTAAAGTTATCTTTACGAAATGGCAATTATTATGAGCTTGTTTTCCTCAGATAAATTTTTTAAACTAAAAAAAAAAATAAGAGTGCCTGATGATGGGTATGGGTTTACAATGCAAAAAATTATATATAAAAAGAGTAAAATAATCATAGAAATAGAGATTACACATTTAGTGCAACACTATCATTTCCCATATGAGGAAAGACTTAATTACATGCACAGATCACAGCTCTGATTAATGACAAGACCTGAGCTAGAAGCCTAGGTTCTTGATTCATGGTTTAGTACTAAACCCATTCTCAGTTCTCACCATTAGTGTCCAAATCTAGCTTGAGGTTTTTGAAACTGAATTAGCTTAGCTAAACTTTGATTTGGGTGTTACATCACTCAAGTCTGAATATTTAAGAAGAGGGAAAATAAACTAGAAGAGTTAAATATAGTCACAACAACCAAGATCTAAGAATTGGCCAAGCAGTACATTATAGCTGGCCTAATCAATTCTTTGCATAGTTTATTTAGCAATGGCAGAAAGAAGGCAGACTCTAGGTCTAGAAGTTTTAAAAAGGAACACCGAGATTCCCATGGGAAATCTTCCCATCCTAATAAAACCTATTGGCACAGGGATGTACGAAAGAAACCTGACCATATTAGACCAGGGGAGAAAGGGAGTTTTCCTACCACTTGAAACTCAAAACCATAGCACTGCCTGTGGTATGCTACTGATTTAATTTGAAGATCTACACTTTATGTACACTAGATTCACAAAATTAATCTGGAATCACCTTCACAACAGAAAAAAGACAATGGCCATGGCTTAGTGTAAAGCTTTATTTGCTTTCAGACTCAACATCACACCAGCATCCTAACTTTCTGCTGTTATTCATCTGGACAACATACCTTTTCACCAAGAAAACCACGAAGCACAGGATTTATTGCCATAATGAAGTTCTTTCAGATCTCTGTTTTCTCTGCAGAGGATAGGAGAAAGGCGTTCATCTCACCAGGCAGCTTATTAGGATTAGCACTGAATAAGACACCACGGAATGCCAGGTCTATCAGTTACTAAACACGCATCATACAAACTTTGTCTTTGCGAGAACCTCTGCTCTGCATTTGTCATCCACCTGAATAATTAACAAGTACATGCTGCCTGCCAGCAGCTTAGGGAATTAATTTCCCTAGATTAAATGCAGATCACGTCCACAAAAACTCAGACCACACACACACACTGCACTCCTACCTTTCAACCACTAAAAGGTATGAAATACATTGTACAGCCTCCAACTTTGAAGAGATTTAAAACTCAAAAGGAGTGTAAAGTCACACTAGTAATATTTTAAATGTCACTTTGATGGTCATCTGGAACTCTGTGCTCACTTGTTTAACGTTCCAACACTTACATTAACTACTTTTCTGCCAGCTTTAAATAAAATGGTAAATCCACAATTCTATATATGCACTATTTCATGAAATCTGTGTAACTGCATATTCTAAGAACCACAACCAGTAAAAACTTTTAGAAAAGTATCAATAGCATGACCAAAAAAAAACCCAGAATACATATGTGGTAATACAGGGAAAAAATTTAAAGCAAAAATCAAATTCAGAGGCTTCCAACTATATAAAAGTGATTGCATTGAATTTGTACACTGCTAATTTCATTTGAAGCTACTAATTATATCTGTTAATCTTCCTACATCATACAATTAAGCAAGTAAAATGTGTGCCCATTAATACATAGGGAAGATCAGCGATTTTACATTGAAACTTTTTACTGTTAAAATATTGATTCATCATACATAAAACAGAAAAAAAAGTTTAAAGATCATAACGTGACTGGTTTGAAAACTGAATGCATCTCTAAATTTTCACTTTCTCGAAATTATATATTGTCCATATAGTTGATGGTATGACGATAGAGAAAAGTTTTAACTTATTTGTAAGTTGTATCACGAAATAAAAATAAATGAACTTTTTCTCAAAAGTGTGATTTTAATGGAGGCTGACTTGCTTTATAAGCTACGGGGCATTTGTTAAAACTATACCACTCATCTCCAGTTCAATCCTTTTAAAATGGGTAGCCACATTCTAAACCATCCTAAGTTGTGGAGATGCTCACTGCTGTTAAACACAGTGGGCCCCAGGGGGTGAGGTACCTATTAATGACACTGTGAGCTCCACTGAATTATGAAGACAGTATAAACACATTCCTTATTTTATACTTTAAGTACATTAGGGATCTATTAAAATGTACTCTTATTGCCAGGAAACTGATCTGTGCTGATATGCTAAGTTTTCATTAGAATGACATAGTTTAAACTTCTAGAACTTTACTCCATTTTCAATGAAATGCTCTTACCTCTTTGCTTGAAGGATATATTTATGCATCCACAATCATTCAATATCTGTATAACATTAAATCATTTCCCCCAACCACTATGTGCTTTAACAGCATAGTCCTGCTTTCCTCTAGACTGTCCTATGAAAAGTTATTTTTGATAATTATCAGAAATTATTTCTACTTTAAAATAGTTAATGAAATATGAACGAATTTTCAATTAACTATCTGGATAAACAAAAGTCTATTAAAAAAACCTGCACTGTAATAAGGTGAGGTACTAACTACCTGCTAGCATTAATGTGATCACTTGCACAGAAGTCATTAGCTTTTTTGTGTCCCATTTATTAATAATTACAGTATCAGAAACAAATACCCTATATCAAATTAACTCAATTATTCTGGGACAGACACTAGGCATGAATACTCTAATACATATTAGTATATACTTTATATATTTGAGATATTGTGTATATATTAAGATGTATTTTTATGTTAGGGGAGTATATGTAATAACCATTTTATCTAGGCTCCCATGCCATGTTTAATGTTTTTGCCACTCTTATTGAAACTGAAATTGAAAATACTTGGCTGTGGATCTAGCCCTAACCATGGTATGACTATTGGGAGACAAGTCAAATTGAGGCCTTGGCCCCATTCCTGGGGCTCTATTTTCAGGTAATGCTAGAGTCTTGTGCAATGCACAGAAGATTAGCAAATTAGAAGTGACAAACCTCCTCTGCAACTTCTCTAACTCTTATAATAACCCCAGATGAATGCCTATATTCACTAGGCCATACTAATAGGAAAGGTTACACGGTAGGAAAGGAGAAGCGACAGGAAGGTTGTATATCATTAAAAAAGGTTGGAACAAAATGACAAGAAATCTTCCAAGGTCAAATATTGGAATTCATTTCAGATCAGAATAAAGGATACTTGGTACAAAGTGGCACAAGGATTTATAAATCTACATTTCAGATTTTAAAGGATTAGGTTTGCCATCATTTATGTGCCTTTGTTTTTTTCCTTGTATCACTGATCTGTTCATTCCTGCCACTTTTTTAATAACTGATACCCTCACTCAGAGAAAGCTGGAGTCAATAACAAAGATCCTAAGTAAATTGTTAACTTTTTTGAAACAATCATTTCCCATAGAAATTTCCAAAGCCTGATCAGAACTCATCACAGTAACAGAAAGAACAATGGAGTAACATCAGTCATCAGGAAAAACCAAGATCTGTTTACTTCTTGGTCCTAAGGAGGCTAAACTAGACCCTATCCCCTTATATTGCATGTGAGGTGGAACAGTCCTAGCAAGATCCAACGGCCTACAAATCTCCATATCCTGTAAAATGATACAGGAAGCAGTGAGACTGGACTGCTGTCATTCAGGCATCATGAGGAACAGGATGGTTACACTGTAACTGAAGAAAACAAGCAGGCAGAGTTCCACATAAAGCAATATGAGATTCACAAATTTAATTAACAGATAAAAGGCAGCTATGCTGAAAACCTCAAAACAAAAATTAGCAAACAAACAAACATTGACAGTAATTACTAATGAAAGAAAAGAAGAGAAGAAAACAAAGCGAGATGTGTAGACCACGTGGAAGAACAGGATTTTGGACACATTAGGACATGAGTTGTAAACAGAAAAAAAAGATACATCTAAAAGTTAGAAAATACAAGGAAGAGATGAAGTACACTGGACCAACTGAGCGGAGTAAAGAAGAAAAACAAGCCAAAAATTAACACTTTTAATAAGGTAATACGCTCATTTTAAAACATCATTAGGAGATTTTAAAATTAATTTAGAAGAAATAACCTCTGATATTAGAAACCTAAGAAAGTAAATGAGATAGCATTACATGAAGAAATTAAGAGGGATCATTACAATTATTGTTGGATATTAACAAATAAAAAAGACAGATTTAGAAGGAGATACTAAATAACTAGGGAGCAGTTCCTAAATAATAAAACCCCACAAGAATAATGGTAAATTCTAGAGTTAAGAAAAGGGAAAGCTGGCATAAGGAAATGTAAGTTTTACACTGAAATTGAAAATACTGGGAGTCCCTAGCACATATCCGACCTGATTTCACTACTGTGAGAAAAGTCAAATTGAGGTCTGGGCCTTGTCTCTGAGCCAAAATAGTATCCAAAATATTAGAAATACAAAGTATGTTTTTTTCTCATGTAATACTACTATCCTAAAAAATAATCTTACAGAAATTAAATTTGAAAAAAAAAAAACTTTACTTCATTTTAAATTATTTTTGTTTATTTAGTTATTACTTTACCGACTAAGGTCCGTCTAGTCAAGGCTATGATTTTTCCTGTGGTCATGTATGGATGTGAGAGTTGGACTGTGAAGAAGGCTGAGCACTGAAGAATTGATGCTTTCGAACTGTGGTGTTGGAGAAGACTCTTGAGAGTCCCTTGGACTGCAAGGAGATCCAAGCAGTCCATTCTGAAGGAGATCAATCCTGGGATTTCTTTGGAAGGAATGATGCTAAAGCTGAAACTCCAGTACTTTGGCCACCTCATGCGAAGAGTTGACTCACTGGAAAAGACTCTGATGCTGGGAGGGATTGGGGGCAGGANTTGCTATTCCTTTTCTGTGTATTCCAAATTCAATTAACACTTGATGGGTGGATTATTTTCAGCAAATTTAAAATTCTGAGATAAAGGATCTTGCCATTCAGAATCTTTCCTGTACACTTTTGATTTGAGGAAAAAATAAATGTTAGGGAAGTAAGTCATCTGCCAAAATAAAGCCAACAGCCATTCTCCCTTATTTTTCCCTAGTGAATAGAGACTTTAAAAAATGGGAATTTGAAAAAGGTGGCAGCTTCTTTCTTTCTTAAGCCTTTGTCAGGCAAAGAGAGAGTAAGACTAAGGACAGTAGTAATGGAACCAAGGGACTCCAGGTAGACTTTCATGGAGAAGGATCCTGTGCCCTGCACTTGCCAGGGCCTCTGGAACCTTCCAGGGCCAGTTCTGGGGCAGGAAAGCTGGCTGTTGCCTGCCCCGTGACCACGGCCCCTGGGAGGCCCTGCTGGGGGAAGCTTCTTGTCCCACTCCCCCGCAGCTGTGGTCCACTCGTCCTGAGAGACCCCCAGGGTTCACCCTCCAGGGCTCAAGCCCTACTTCTCCTACAAGGAGACACGGTGGGGTAAGCAAGGTTGCTCTGGAGTTGAGAAGCGTGCTTCTTCTAGAGGAGAAACTCTGAAGCTGGAAAAAGTCATCTGGACAGTGTCAGGCACCGTCAGACGGAATTTCTCTGTGACTTCATCTACATCATCTGTATATTTCTATTTATCCTGCTGCGGAGTTCTCTTGCTGCCACTTGGACGCCTTCTTTGATTTGCTCTGGGACATAAATTAGCTCTTAGGGGAGAGTACCGACCCCTAGAGAGTTGAGTCTTTTTACAGAGGGCACATGTGGAGGTTGCCTGGGCCACTCTTGGCAGAGCCACTGCGCAGCACTCTGGCACACCATTCATTCCATGGTCCTTGTGAACGGCACTCCCTGGAGTTGTGCAATCAGGCGCAACTCTCAGCCTCTGGAAGAACAGCTGTCAGCTGGGAGTATCTGTTCCTTTTTTTTTTTTTTAATCTAAAAAGCAGAAATGTAGTTTCAAGTCTTTCATCTGTCATCTCTACTTCCATGTCTCCCTAAAGGCGTTTGGAAGACCACTCCCTGGTTCTGAACCTCCCATAGCCCACTCCCTGCAACCAAAGAGACTCATGCGGTAGACTCATAAAGAGGAAAATGGGGGAGTGAGGGAAATCAAAGAAGAACGAGAAACGGGCTTTTTAAAAAATAGGCTAGGAGTGACAAAAAGGAAGAAGGAGGGGGAGGTAGGAGCAGGGGGTGCCTGAAAGTGCAGAGCCGTGTCCAGGAGCACCCGTGGGCTTGTTCTCTGTCCTGGACCTCACTGCGTCTTGGGAACTCTGGAGAAAGGCAGTATAAATACAGCTCTGCTACAATCCAGGCAGGGCCTCTGCTCTCCTGCGACCGCGCCTCTGTGAAATAGCGACCATGCAACAGATGTAATGTTTGACTGTCCTGCCTCTGTTTCTCCTGCCTGGCTCTACTGAATAAGGATGCAGCTCGAAACACGGGACTGAGAAGCCAAAGGGACACCTGGCGAGGTGCGGTGACTGGCCCTGGAATAACCAAGATTAAATCTGGGTGTCGGGAGAACTTCGGTGGCCCTCTGGGCTTAGTTACCTGTGTAGGAGGTACTGGCACACACCACCTGAGAGTTAGCCATCCAGCCACCATGTAATGCGGCCAGCACGGGGAGCCCACCACCCCACAAGGCAACCTGATCCTTTCCCGTGAGGCTCAGATTATTAGAAATTTGTTCCTTATACTGTGTGGGCCTGTAATGTCCAATCCTGGGCCTTAGCTGTGTCCTCTGAAGCCACCTAGAGTAAGTATAAATGATCACTTCCTAAGAGAATCTCCCCGATATTTATATATGATAAGCATATTTTCTTATAACTTTTTTCCAGAACACACATACTGTTTTTCTGGTTTTGAACTTTTACACATAATTGGCAAGGATTCAAAGAACAGCTTTAAACAACCGGTCCAGAGATGGCGGTCTGCTGGTCCTTACCGATTGAGGAAAGCATTTCCAAAGCGACTAAGCTTTCGAAAGGGCTTTTTGGGGTCCACAACTAAAGCATTCCCTGGGGTGTTGCCTTCGGTTTCCCCATACATCACAGCGATGAAGGAGTCGGTGGTGGGCTCTGGCCCAATCCTCATGCCTGGGAAGTCTTGCTCCAGTAAGTATCTAAGAGAGGGGGAAAAAAAAACAAAACAAACTTAGCATGGTGTCACAGAGCAGGGGGCTAAAAAGCTTGCTGGGGCCACTAAATTGGAACATAATCATTTTAAAACCTGGAATATAACCCCCAAGGAAAAAGAGAATGATTGGCATTGTACTCTTTTGCAAATAACGAATTTTCAAAGTTTAAAATCTGCAGGCCTACTTTCTCTCCAGTGTAAGGAGCCTAGTGAAAGAGGCAGACGTGCTGCAGACTTGCTGGGCTTCTCCAAGTGGACCTTAGCTCAGCACAGCAACTCCTGGTCATGGTTCTACTGGCACAATAGCTACTACTCCAGAGAAGAAGACCCAGTCAGTGCCTAGGCACCCTGGAAGACCCTGCTGAGGTCCACTTCCTTTAGGGGAGTGTCCCTGTCCCTCGAGCATGTTGGGGTCACCTGCATTGTGGGCCCTGGGCACCCTGCGCCTGCACCCATCAGTATGGATGCTGCACTTCTTTGTTCGTGGGTCTTGAAGGCAGGCCCATGACTATGGCCAGATATATTAATATTAATACATTCACAGCACCCAGCACCATACCTGCCCACAGAGGGCGCCCAGTGCAGCGAATGAAATAAGGAACCACCTTCTTCCTGGTCCCTGGCAATCAATGTGGCCCCACATCCTTTCTTGAGCATTTAACAGCTCCCTTGGGATCCTGGAGGTGGTAATCATGGAAGACAATCTCTAAAGAATTCAGTAGCAACCCAGAGGCTGATAAGAGGAGGGCTCGGATTAGGTATCACCAGGGCCAGCCCTAGCACTCTGTGCAAATTGGAAAAAGATGCCTCTTCCTTTAGGCAGACCCAGCCCTAAACCACAGCTCACAGTTTAGTGAGCAGAGCTCTAAGCTGGATTTTACCCTCACATATCCTTTACCCAGGCGCCCGCATGCAGTTAACCCGTATACAGTGGCCTTGGCAGGTGCCATTGAGGGGTCTCGTTCAGGGGCCAAGGAGACAAATTGGTGTGCTACAGCAGCAGTCTCCAACCTTTTTGGCACCAGGAAGCAATTTCGTGGAAGACAATTTTTCCATGGAAGGTGGTGGGGAGGGGGGATGGTTTGGGGATGATTCAGTGCATTACATTTATTGTACGCTTTATTTCTGTTATTAGTACATTAGCTCCACCTCAGATCATGAGGCATTAGATATTGGAGGTTGGGAATCCCTGTGCTAGACTGACATGGCTGGCGGGGGGCAAGGGAGCCAGAGGTAGAGTGATGGGGACATGCTCTTTCTGTGGGAAGTGGCGGTGTCCCAGCATGGCTCCTCGCCACCCCCACAGGCACATCATTCAGCGGCAGCCACACAGAGCCCCTCCCTTCCTCCCCATCAAGATTCTCCTTCCATGATGGAGGAACACACTTAGGTGTGTTTATCATATATGGAATGGCGGGGGCTGGGGGGGGGGTCCACTCCCTCCTTCCTTTGCAACCAAGGAGAACATAAAGGAGGGAGGTTTTGGAATACTTTTTACTCATTATCAAGCAACAAATAGAAACACAACACCTTCAGAGGACACTTGGCAGGGACAGTGAATGGGGACCAGGGGTGGGGACGGTGGAAGAGAATCCNGGGGGGGGGTCCACTCCCTCCTTCCTTTGCAACCAAGGAGAACATAAAGGAGGGAGGTTTTGGAATACTTTTTACTCATTATCAAGCAACAAATAGAAACACAACACCTTCAGAGGACACTTGGCAGGGACAGTGAATGGGGACCAGGGGTGGGGACGGTGGAAGAGAATCCAGCTTGAGGTGACAGAGCTGTGTCCCTACCCTGCCAGGGAGATGACCCTTCACCCTGGGAGGAGGCTTAAGGGCAGAAACCGGTACAACATTTTCCAGCTTCCCATTCCTACAGCTCACAGTCTTCTTGGTCCTAAATCATTTTGTTTCTAAAATGTCTTGACAGATCAAATTGAAGTCCAGAACCTATGATTTTTATCCCCAGGGATACAGGGAAAGAAGGGACCTACCAAACATCCAACACCATCCGGCCATTTTTCTAAGAGTAAGAAATTAAGTCACTCTTTAGACTCATGTTTTCTTTGTAAACAAAACTGAAATTGTTTAGTACTCTCAGCAGGCAGTACTTGAAATGTTTCATTGATCAATTTTTTTAACATCATTCAAAGTTTCAACATTTCTGTGAACTTGTGGAGCACCAGAATAGACACATCCTTTAAATACATCCCATAAATTTAGAATAAATGCAAAAAAAAAATCAGATAATAGCATCCAGCATTTACGAAGTACAGTCAACCCTTGAACAACATGGGTTTGAGCTGCGCAGGTCCACTTACACGTGGCCCTTTTTCAGTAGTAAATACTATAGTACATGAACAAAGCAAGAATGAGGAGATGAGGTTCAAACCCAGCAGCCTTGAATGGAAAAATCTGAGCAGATCCTGAGGTGTGATGCACCGAAACAGGTTACCCATCCAGCCACACGCACGAGGCTGGAAAACTGTGACACTTTTTTTCTTTGGACACCTCAGAGGCTTTCCCAAGATACAAGTTTCAGGGGCCTTGTGGTGTTTTCTGCCATAGCAAGAATTCAAAGGAACAAGAGGCCACAGGAAGACTATAGAAACGACTCTACCGCAGCCCCCTGCATGGGCATCCTGTGCGCTGGGCTGGGTTTTGTCCCCACTTCCACCTCGCTCTTCTTTTCCTGTGTTCTCAAAGAGGGCTGCCAGCTCTAGTGGTAACTGCTCCAAGACTCTCCAGCCAAGTCATCAACGAAAAACAAGACAGACATTTGGATTCCAAGCAGCTGATAAAAGGGGTGGCGGGGAAGACAGGCAGGGGACCTAACATCACTTTGTCCCTGTCTGCTGAGGGCCATGGTTCAGCCTCATCCAACTGGCTCCTGGCACCCTGCTCAGCCTATGTCAAGGAGTAGCTTTCATGCAAGGATATAGGTAGATAGTGTCTTTCTTTTTCCATTGCTGAGGTTTGACAATTTCTCTTTGACTTCATAGAAAAAAATTGTCATTTGTGACATAGGGAAGAAAAACATCTTCAAAACAATAAAAAGCCCTTCAACATCCCCAAGCACCATCTTCTCAAAGATGGGCTTAAGAATAACTAAAAAATAAGCAAATAAACTAGAAAAGGCACATTATTCAATGACAGATATCCAAAATTCGAGCCACAAACTCCATCTCCCCTGAGTATGCACCCATGCATTCTGTCTGGGTTTTGTCTGAAACACTTGGGCTTGGAATAGTGGAAAAGGCATTCATTATTTTAGTAATAACACCTAATGTTTGAGAACTTGTTATGTACTAAACTCTTTATATGAATGTAACCTTATTTAATTTTAAGTTCCTTAGGGGGTAGGTACTATTTTTATGTCCTCCCCCACTCCCCCATTTCACAGATGAGAAAACAAAGGCTCAAACAGATTAAATAGTTGATTAGAACGTAGGATTTCTTATTGGTCCTATGAGAGCACTGCTGCTACTGCTAAGTCGCTTCAGTCGTGTCCAACTCTGTGCGACCCCAAAACACTACCTGTCCTAAATCAGACTTGAGAGGCTAGCAGTCTCCAACAGGCACATTTGTAGGAATGGGTTCTGTGAATCATAACAAATACACAAATCTAAGACTTTTTAGTTGGTAATCATTGAGTAAGCACTCCAAAAAGCAACAAGTCACACATATTTGGNACTGCTGCTAAGTCGCTTCAGTCGTGTCTGACTCTGTGCGACCCCATAGAGGGCAGTCCACCAGGCTCCCCTGTCCCTGGGATTCTCCAGGCAAGAACACTGGAGTGGGTTGCCATCTCCTTCTCCAATGCATCAAAGTGAAAAAGTGAAAGTGAAGTCGAACAGTCGTGTCCTACCCTCAGCGACCCCATAGACTGCACCTTCCAGGCTCCTCCGTCCATGGGATTTTCCAGGCAAGAGTATTGGAGTGGGGTGCCATTGCCTTCTCCACATGGAGGCCTGGCGTGCTGCAATTCATGGGGTCGCAAAGAGTCGGATACGACTGAGCAACTGAACTGAACTGAAGTTGTGTCTGACTCTTTCGCGACCCCATAGACTACAGCCTGCCAGCTCCTATATCCATGGGATTTCCCAGGGAAGAATACTGGAGTGGGTTGCCATTTTATTCTCCAGGGGATCTTACCAACCCAGGGATTGAACCCAAGTCTTCCTCATTTGCAGGCAGATTCTTTACCACTGAGCCACCTGGGAAGCCCCTTTAAATTATTAGAAGAATGTAAAGAAATTGACCATCCAACCAAAACAGAGCATGTGTATACTTCATCATATATACACACATGAAAATATGTGTAAGTGCTTAATTAAGCTGTTCTTTGACACATAAAGTCAACTAAATAAAGCTTCTGATGACCATTAAGTTGAAGAAAAATATACATCACATTTTCACAAATGACACGTCCAATCCTGTGTGAGTATCTCTATCCTTCCTAAGTGTCACAGAAGAGAAACTATAATAACCTTTTACTGGGAGTGTAGGGAAAGCATGTTGATAAAATATGCCAAGAGACAATATGCTTTCTACTCCTGGGAGACTGTTGGTAAATCTTTTTTATGAGTGCATTATGAGGTGAATAATTAACACTTCCAACTGAAAGTTGACTACCATCATAATATTTAGTCAATGAATTGTTACAGCTGAGTTTTAACTCATATGAAAGTAACTATAATACTCTCAATCGTAATAATACTTCAACATAAATCTAAAATAAAAGATAATGAATTCAGTTCACAATGTCTGTTCACATGCTAGTGTTGGTTGTTGTATCTTACTATATTAAAAAATGAAACAATATCAACATAAAATATCTTTTCACAAGAAAAACTGCATACTTAATATTTTAATCGTTCGATTTCTATGCCATAAATCTGCTAGAAGAAAAAGGGACTCTGCTTGCATTAAAGATCCACAAACCTTTTGGTTTAATCACACGACTAGCCCACTGGGGGCCACTGTGGATGAATCATTCCATGGGGAAGAAGAATAGATTTTCCCATGCAAATGGGGGAAAAAAATCACGCATTCCACTGTTTTATAAGAATGACCAAATAATCCTTCCTGTTTTGGAGGAGACTGTTACACCATAGTGGGTGAGGAGGCTTTACAGATGAATTAGCTGACTGTAAATAAAGAATTACTCATTTTTTCTCCTCCTCATAGCCTCTTCCAAGGGAATAAATTTCAGATAATTCATTTTCAGCCTAACAGGTTAAGGAGACTACAAGCGAAAAAGGAACTAATTTTAGTTACTGGAAGCCTTCCTGTCTGTATAGGATTTATCTCAGTTTCAAATAGTGTTTTCTTGCCCTCCTTCTTTAACACTGAGGAGAACTAGAATGCAAGAATTATCTTGGAACAGACAAATTTCATACGACTTGTCACTGAAGAATCAGGTAAGGGAGAAGGTAACACAGAATAATTTTCATGTACTTGTGCTTTGTACTTTTGCTTATGCTAGGGAAGCTGCAGAAGAATGAAGTCCAGAACTACAAGCTCCATCTGGATGAAGGCAAACTTTAGCTTCATCATCACTGAAATATCCTGGTAAGTGTCAAATATTTTTCTTATCTTATGCCAAAACCAACACTATCATGATCGTTGTTTTGCTTTTCCATCACTGAACTGATAGGGATTTTCTTAACGAACCAACATATGCTCTTCAGTACTGTTCTTAGATGCTGTCTCCTACAAGGACAGATGGTTTCCTTTCTTCACTGCCATCATCAACTTCATTGCCACAAAACTGGCTATTCCCTCTCTATGTTCACTATGCCGACAGAGGGCCGTATAGTCAAAGCTATGGTTTTTTCAGTAGTCATGTACGGATGTGAGAACTGGAACATCAAGGAGGCTGAGCACCTAAGAATTGATGCTTTCAAACTGTGGTGCTGGAGAAAACTCTTGAGAGTCCCTTGGACAGCAATGAGATCAAACCAGTCAATCCTAAAGGAAATTAACCCTGAATATTCATTGGCAGGACTGCTGCTGAAGCTCCAATACTTTGGCCACCTGATGTGAAGAGCCAACTCACTGGAAAAGACCCTGCTGCTGGGAAAGATTAGGGGCAGGAGAAGGGTGCAACAGAAGACGAGATAGTTGGATTTGGCATCACTGACTCAATGGACATGAGTTTGAGCAAATTCTGCAAGACAGTGAAGAACAGGGAAGCCTGGCATACTGCAGTCTATGGGGTCACAAAAAGTCGGAAATGACTTAGTGACTGAATAGCAACAACACTCAAAGAAATCCTCAAGGACCTCAGCTCTTTCTGCCTACCTCCATTCTTTCATGTTCTAAGACTTCCTTGCCAAGAGACTCTAATTAGAGAGAGTCAAAGAATGTTTTACCATTATTATTTTCCTACAGGTTAGCCTACCTTCCACATGTAACACTGTTTGGGGGGAATGCCAAATCACTAACTTGCTAATTCATAGAACATAACCCATTCCTAAATGATGGTCTTCATGTATTAGATTTAATTAACTATTAATGAAGTGTTGAGGGAAAATGGCACCCCCACTCCAAAGCCTTCCTTTGGACTGACTTCAGGGAAATTCCCATTAAACTAGGACATTTACATGACTGGTCCCCCATCTGTACTTAATATAGAACAAAGTATAGATAAAGTTCTGAGATTATCTCAGCTATCTACACTATGAATTCATGAAACTAGTTAAAGTCAATTCATCATCTAAAATTAGGAAAAAAAAACTTTTTTTTGTTTTTGATGATATGACTACATCACTTCAAGGGAATGACAGTATTAACTCCAGTTCTTAAAACTCAATGGCCTTCTAGGAAAGTATGGATTCCCTGCTCAATTGTTGCAGGTAGACAGATGAGATAGGGAGTAATTACCATTGTTATGCAGAACCCCTGGGGCCTCTATACTGCCTCTTCACATTGGGGAGCCCAATGGGATTCTGTGCGTAGGAGTACATCAACTGGAGAGTAAAACTGGAGAGCCCTCAAATCTTTGAGAGGTTCCTAAATTCCAGACACAGTAATTCTCTCTAAACTAAGGAAGACTAGCAGATAAAGTGTTAAGAGAGTTTGAATGAAAATACAGGATAGAACTTTTCAAATTTCCACTCGTACCTCTTTCTACACTAGTGCTTTCTGAGAGAAAAGGAGAGCTCCATCACCCTTCCTTTGAGGCAACAACTGTAAATGGAAATAAATTTACGGTGTGCTAAGCCTAATGAGGAGAGAGAAAGAATCAGGAGCTGGAGATTTCCACTGTCCCCACAGTCAAGAACACAACTCTCTCCTTATCTGGCTGTAACTTTCTCATTTGTCAGTCTAGCTAGCACTTTTAGTAAGGTCCACCTGGATCAGTAAACTGGACACTTAACTCTAATGACCATATTTTATTATGCTATCCTTATATTATTGCATGAAAGTTTAATCTTTGTATCTACTATAGATCACTGAAGGCAAAGTTACTTTGAATAATAACAGCTAGAGTATATAGAGTATTAAATATCATATATTGTGCCAAGTGTTTAAACACTTAGTATACAAAAGGGCATTTAAACATCATCACTGTCTATAAAGCTGGCATGATTTGGATAATACCAAAGTGAGAAAAGGCTGAGAAACATTTCACAATAGCCACAAGTCAAAAAAGCAAGTCAAGGGCAGAACTGAGAGTTTAAACTTGGGTCAGGCCCAAGTCAGGTATTTCTAACCACTGCTTTACACTGCCTATCCTAGGAAGTCATTTCTTGAGCAACTGCTCATTTGAGGTCTAGTGCTAAGTTCTAGAAATACAACTATCTGGCCTTTTAAATTTTACAACATAAAATTTACAAGAGAAATATCAAATCAACAGAATGAAAAAAAAATGGGGGAATATACTATAATAAAATGAGAGTATAAAAAGAGTTAACTGTAGATAGGGTCTGGAAAAATTTAAATCAAATTTTCAAGGAGTGTACAGAAAACTTTCATTTTCAAAAATAAAGTCTAAAGGACCTTCCAAAGTCACATTAGCTCTCTTTTTCAAACCAACTCCAGTCTTCTGTGCCTTTCCTTCCTTTAACTAGACCTTCCATGTCTCTATGGCATACAAATCAAAATTTTCCCATCAATATGATTATTTCAAGAACACAATGAGATTCAAGCATTTTTAAATTCTTAATTAGACTTATATCCCAATTCTCACTGGCCCACCTCAACTCTCTTGAGCCATCCACAAACCAGTCTGTCAACACTATTCACTGAGTACCAACTATATTTATAACACAATTCTCCTTTCCATGGATGCTTTAACACTGCTTATTTCTCACTGGCATGACTACTCATTGGGGACAATTGATCTTTTAATAATTTTTTAAAGAGAAATCATCCAAGTTCGGCCTTCCTAGAAGAAGTCCAATAAATCAGTCTAAGGTAACAATATAAGTTTGCCCTCCAGAGCATTCCATTTTGCTAGCATCAAAATAACCCAAAACACACAAGTGTGCCCCCAGGATTGTCATACAAAGTGGTTCAATAGAAACTGATTCATGAACACCCAAAGCTGCAGAGGTGGTTCCCCTTGGCCACGAGACTNTATAAGTTTGCCCTCCAGAGCATTCCATTTTGCTAGCATCAAAATAACCCAAAACACACAAGTGTGCCCCCAGGATTGTCATACAAAGTGGTTCAATAGAAACTGATTCATGAACACCCAAAGCTGCAGAGGTGGTTCCCCTTGGCCACGAGACTAAACAAGTGCTGTCAGTTCTGGTGAATAAAGGGGGAAGAGCAAGGCAAGTCACATCAGAAGTTCAGTTAATTCTGGACAGTAGCATTTTCAATCCAGTGTAAACCACAGATGCAAAAGGATTAAATCAGAAGATGTGAAAGTTGGGGAAATCATCTTTAGCATATACAAACTGTGCAAATGGGCTTCTAGGCGGTTGGAGGTAAAAGCCTAATGGTGAATCTCTCTCACTCGGTAAAGTAGGAGAAGTCTCTATCCCAAATTCTCTGCAGTGTGTGGGACCCACTCCTACAGCAATGCAAGGTGGCAAGTGTAAGTGAGAGCTAGAACAGCTCCTCCTGTTTTGGCAGCTGATAGGCTGACAGACACTTGAGAACTGAAGAAGCAGCTGAGAACACCTGGCCTTTTTTTCCTCTCTCTTAAACTGGGTAGATATTTCAGTTCCATAGATCTGTGCTGACTGCTGCTGCTGCTAAGTCACTTCCTAAGTCATGTCCTCTGTGTGACCCCACAGACGGCAGCCCACTGTCCCCCTATCCCTGGGATTCTCCAGGCAAGAACACTGGAGTGGGTTGCCATTTCCTCCTCCAATGCATGAAAGTGAAAAGTGAAAGTGAAGTCGCTCAGTCGTGTCCAACTCAGAGTGACTCCATGGACTGCAGCCTACCAGGCTCCTCTGTCCATGGGATTTTCCAGGCAAGAGTACTGGAGTTGGGGTGCCATTGCCTTCTCTGCTGCACTATTTTGTGGTTTTATTTTAAAAGTTTGGAAATGGTAGCAGTGATTTCTCACCTACCGCTTTATAAGAGTGCTCCAAGGAACTCTCATGGGTTCCATCACTGAGTTGAGAATAGCCCGAGTGGAGGAAATGGCAACCCACTCTAGTATTCTTACCTGGAGAACCCCATGGACAGAAGAGCATGGCAGGCTACAGTCCATGGGATCACAGAGTCGGACACAACTGAAGTGACTTAGCACACACACAAGGAAATCTAGTCCCATTGGTGATAATGTTTTAGGATGAAGAATTCAATGGATAAATATACTTGGGGGAAAGCTACATGTCACAGTTCCCCTCCAGTAAATTTCGCCATGTGACCCAGCTCATTAACAATGTACAATATTACTAAAGAAGCATACATTAGCTTCGTTTAACCCAGTGTTTACCAAACCAGCACCCTTTATTTAAAATAACATCTATTAGCAGTTATGAAAAACACTTTCAGAAATAGTATTCAGAGAGCCAAAGCAGGCAAAAAAGAAAGCATAGCATTTCCTTGGTTAGGAAACTCCTAAAGAACAGCGTATGTGCCAAGTCGCTTCAGTTCTGTCCCACGGATGGAGCCCACCAGGCTCCTCTGACCATGGGATTCTCCAGGCAAGAATACTGAAGTGGGTTGCCGTGTCCTCCTCCAGGAGATCTTCCCAACCCAGGGATCGAACTATGTCTCTTTCATCTCCTGAATTGCCAGGTGGGTTTTTTAACACCAGTGCCCCCTGGGAAGTCCCACAGGGGACCAGAGTAAAGTGTAAACAAGAAGCTAGCTTTCAAAGATTGCAAAAGCCTCCAGAAGGACTCTCTACCTGCCAGTTCTTCTTTCTCACCTTGGGATGGCATTCACTTCTCATACAACAATCCCTCCCCCTCCCCAAAGGTTTATCTCCTGTCCATGTTAGAATACATACAGGCTTTGCCCAGTTTTGCTTCAAAATGTTTGTTCCTGATGTTCTCTCATCTCAAATGTTTACCCACCCCTCAAACCCTCTGCAGTGAACTCAGTTTCATATTCTCCTATAAAGACTTTCTCCAACTTCCACCGATTTCACCCTTCTCTGAATTTCACTGTTCTAACTGGTGGCCATGCTCATTGTAACACTTAACTGCATATCCATTCTACTATCTACTAGCACTAATTTCTCAACTATCTATGATGCCCAATATATTCGAGTCTTTCTTTACTCATCTGCAAAATTATCAGACTGAACTATATGCCCAAGTTAAAAAATGGTGATCTCATATCTCATCTCCCCAGCAACATTATATGTAACTTTCTGGTGGATAAGAAACATGCTTTTTCTATTTTATAAATCTTATTGCTCAACAGTGATGTGCACATAAGAAAAATTCAGTGCAAAAAAATATAAAAAGCATGACTACAAGGACGCTGAGTAGCAAACTTTGAAACTATACGTATACATGAGATACACTTGAGAGAGAGATTAACTTTGGAGGAAGAAAAACATGGTAATCAAAGGAAAGTATGTTTTGTATAAGTAAATCTCTCTCCCTTCAGTGAAGAAACAGTACTGCCAATAAACCCACAATGGGTATAGAAGCAAGCAATCAACCATCTCGAACTGCTGTGTGTCTGAATGTACATGCACAATTACCAGTGTAGCAGACTGGTTTTGAGAGTCACAGAGTAGGCAGACATTACTGCTAAAATAGCAGTTACACATTTCCATTTGGAATGTAAATTCCAGAAGCCTCATGCAATTTGTTACAAATATGAGTTCACACGATTCCCAGTTATTTTCTGATAGTAAATCTAATTAGCTCTGTAAGAGAAATCCTAATTCTAAATAACTTAATTTCTCCCAACTTCACTTATTTAAGAAACATAAAGGTGACATTGCACATTTCCATCATCTCCTTTCTCCCTGTTTCTGTGACTTCTAACAGGAAGGAAACAACGCTGGGAAGTAATAGTTTGCTCTCCAGGAATTTATTCTTCCCCATCTTAAATACAAATCAACTCACTATTACAACTAGGTTCATTGCTGTCGTCCTTTAGTTGCTAAGTTCTTTCTGATTCTTTGTGACCACATGGACTGTAGCCTGCCAGGCTTCTCTGTCCATGGGATTTCCCAGGTAAGAATACTGGAGTGGGTTGCTATTTCCTCCTCTAGGGGATCATTCCAACCCAGGGATCAAACCTGCATCTCCTGCACTGGTAGACAGATTCTTTACCACTGAGCCACTTGAGAAGCCCTTACAACTAGGTTACTTGAAGCCTATTTTTCAAAGAGAAAAATCCTGGTAAGACTCTAAGCACTTTGCTATCTCTTTCTTAATCCTTATCTGATTTCTATTGTTTTGGGAAATCTACAGTTCCCAGGGTTTTATTTTTTTGGTAGAACATGCTAGTGGTACAGTTAACCAAATGATTCTCAACTGATTAATTACTCCAATGATTACCATAGATAGCAATGCAGGAATCTCTCCAGAGGAGGGATTCTCTCAGTATTTTGGGAGCCAATTCAAACGCAGTCTCCAAACTCTGAATAAACAGAGGGACCAGCGCTTCTCTCATTTTATTTCTAAGCCCAGAGCGAAATCAGAGCTGTGTGCATATTACAGAGGAAAAAGTGCTCAATTAACCCTATGCTTGGGATTGGGAAGCAAATGCACATCTAATATTTCCCTGATTAGTCACAGTTCCATCATCCAAGGAACAGAACTACCTCTAGTTCCAATGAAGATTCTGGCAGTGAAAATAAATGATACATTTCATATTAACTGATGCCTAAAGGGGCAAAAAACGTACTGCAATGTTTTGAGCAAAGCATCACTGACTCACTTTAAAACACTATTTAAGGTACTAGAAACTGTAATTAAATCAGGTCTTGAAAGTGCTAAGCAGAAGAAAAGTGTTAANAACGTACTGCAATGTTTTGAGCAAAGCATCACTGACTCACTTTAAAACACTATTTAAGGTACTAGAAACTGTAATTAAATCAGGTCTTGAAAGTGCTAAGCAGAAGAAAAGTGTTAATTAGTAAATTAGTAAAAATACCATTTTCAGAGTGGAAAGTTTCTTTTACAGTTTTAAACATTTACGAAAAACAATTTCTTGGTAAGGTGCAATTTGGAATATTTATGGAAGCTTGATTTATGCTCTGTTTAAAAAAAAAAAAATCACAGCATCTTTCACCCAATGAGCTCAAAGCTCTGAAGAATACATCTTCCCCCCAAAGTAGAACAATGTAAAATAGAATGTAAGGCATAACAGAGAAAATTTAAATACTGGGTACAGGAAGGATCTCTCTCTCATCTCTGGAGACAGAATGGGCATTAGCAGGACAGTTGCTTACGTGGACACAAACATTTCCAAATGGAGACAAAAGGGTACAAACAGAGTTTGCTCTAGTCTCCTTCAGAACTTCATTCAATTGTCACCTTCACAGGGAAGTTTTTTTTTGTTTTTTTGTTTTTTTTCCTGGCCACCCCATTTACCAAGATAGACCTCACTCCCATCTCTGGGATTCCTTAGCCCACCACTTTCCTGCTCATGTCATCTCTGCAGCACTTATCCCTGTCTTATGTATTTGACAATTGATCCATTTGCTTCTTGTCTGCTATCCCCACATGAATTTAAATACAAGGGCCCACCCTTTGGCCTCTTTCGTCCACTGTCACATCCTCAGAGCCTGGCACCTAGGAGGTGCTTAACAGTTACTACATGAAAGGATAGCATCAAGCCTCCTGTACCAGACATCCAAAATCCTGGACATCTTTCTGCTTATGCCATGTATTTAGAAATGCTTTTGTAGAATAAAAATATCACACACCAAAGATAGTTCTTGTAAAGTTATGGGCATTTGACAAATATCTTTCATATATATTCAGTTGAAAATACTTTTTTTGTAAGTAATACATTGCTTGGGATTAATCAGATAAAGATGAAAGTCAAGAATTTTGCCAACAGTGTTTCTTGCTAACATTACTCAGTTATGCCTTTCAGCTCAGCATATTGTATATGAAGGATATCTTGTTAAAACAACTGTTGAAGGCAAGTCGTGTCATATCAGCCACACTCTGCACCCTATGGGAACTCAAATGTTCCCGACTCTATGTTAATATAATCTTGCTGCTCTGCTGAGCTAAAGCAAAAATGAATTTTTCGGTGCCATGTAAGGCTTCATAAAAGTAGCACATTATCTGTATGTCTTCCAGAAATGAAGGAAAGCCGAGGTGAAGATTATGCTGAATCAATTTATAAAGGTAAACATTGTTAAGAAATACCATAAAATAACCTAGAAAAGGATTCTAACCTCCATTTATCAACTAACAAGAAGTTTATACTCCCCCTGATGTAACTGGTAACTTGCTATCTATAGAAAAACAAAATTACCCACTCAAGACTTAGCGGCAGCAGCAAGGGTTCTCAGCGGCTCTTTGCCAAAAGGTTCTCCATTTTCTAAGACAGAGTCCTTTGCAATACTCTGTGCTTGGGAATTCTACAACTCTCTACGAAGCTCTACAATTCTCCTGTACTTTCTTGGAACATGACGTCTTATTTTTGCTTATCAACCTCTATTNAAAAGGTTCTCCATTTTCTAAGACAGAGTCCTTTGCAATACTCTGTGCTTGGGAATTCTACAACTCTCTACGAAGCTCTACAATTCTCCTGTACTTTCTTGGAACATGACGTCTTATTTTTGCTTATCAACCTCTATTCATTATAAACTGAAGACAAAAGACAAAGACCCGACTTGCTTTTAGGTTTCCAGGGAGTGCTGAAGGAGAGGTAGCAATAGAAATACAAGAGAAGCATTTTTTTTTTCCTCTTAATTAATGCTATTTCAGGTCTAGTGAGAAGTAATTATGGGAAACAGAAAGATCCAGTTTGTATTACCAAAAACTGCATGTTTCTTTCATTGGCTGAGGATCATAAAGGCCAACTCTGATTATTATAGAAACAAAAAGACCCATAGAGATGTGAAAGATTTGAAAACTAAGCTTAATTTTTAAATAATTTAATCTAATTTCACCAATTAACAAAAAGCTAAATCTTGGAATGTCAGAAGTTAAGCACAGTACAGATTCTTATGGACTCTGTAAAGATAGTTTATAAAAGAGTTACTAAATGATAATCTTATTTGTTAACATTCAATAAAACATTGCCTCCCTAAACAATATTTTACAGAAGTTAATTTATGGGTGTAAGTACTCTCCTTTGCCAGCTCGGTGGCCAATATTTAGCATAAAGGATGCAGTTTTCCAAGTGTTTCTTTGACCAATAGAAGCTATGATGAAATCTGCTCCAGCAGCCTGCAGAGACTGGCAGGGGGACCTGAGACCATGGCAAGCTCAGCTAAGGGAATCAAACATTCATTGTACAGTGGTGATATCAGCTTTGTAAGCTAAGGTAAGAAGAGAGAAAACATAGCAAATGCAGGACATAACTTGCAAAGGAAGGTCATGAAGAATTTTAATTATACAATAATATCTACAAGGTTAAAAAGAAAATTAATCTCCAAACAGAAGAATAAAAATATTTTTCAATGATACAAACTTAGCTACTTAACATATTGCTAATAAGAGAGTAAGATTCCCTTTCCAGATACTATGATCTTTAAACTTGATGAAAATATAGAAGGGCAATATGAAGATCCTGGCAGTCAGGTAATTTTTAGAAATCAAATAGCATTTTTAGCAATAAGTGCACAAAATCTTAAAAGTCAGGGTTTCTACAAGACCCAGTGTACAAAAAAAAAAAAAAAATCAGAATTCCTACAAAAGGGGAGTTAGTGACCCTTGCTCTTCAATAATTAACATATCCTTATTATTTAAAAAGGTGAAAACCTTCACTTTATAGAATGGACAAGTGGGAGCAGTATATTGAGTGAAAAAATACAATGCTTCAATTACAAAGTCTAAGGAAATTATGCTTACAATGAGATTTTTCTTTCTCCATCATTCATCTAGATGGAGGTAGGAATCAACTTAAGAAGGGTGTGAATCTTGAAGTTCATAGTCAATAGATTAGAAAAATGTTATGGAAAACCTCCCGTCATTATGGTAGCTAATCACAAAAGCTGGTTCTGTCATTAGCAGACATACCCATATCTTTGTTCTCATTCCGTGATCTATCTTTTAAAAAAAGGATGTGTCATCTCCACACCACCACCTGCAACATGCCATGTGCTATGCTTGACTGGCACCTTGATATTTACTAACAAACAGAGCTGAAGGTCACTATTTGCTAAGCACTAGTTTATGTTATCTATCCCTATCCTATAATGTTAACGTGTATTTGTTTCTTATAAGACATGGGTTAAATGGTGGCCATTTCTTTTAATAAGTCATTCACCTATGGAACTATTTCTAGCTACCTATTTATGCCCCCAACCATTATCTGATGAGTTCTTTTTGGTGCTCCATCCATATATTTAATTTTTAAAGTATTTCCTGATCAAATCCTATTGAAGGACATAGGTAACTATGTAAACCACAGCCAGCATATTGGACCTAGAACAGTGATACTCAAATTCTCTGGTCTGCGAATCACTTTCCTGAGCCAGGATATCACATGATCCACCACCCTAAACCTATGTTCACTTAGTAGCCCTTAAATAAATCTTGAAATAGTTTGCCCAATAAAAAATTGACACAGTCTTCTCAGTTCGAGTGTCATAACAGCCTGTTAGCTGGCCTCTTTCTCATTCACTTCATGCAAACACAAGGCTAGAAAAATCCCACATACTCCACTATTATTCAGCCCAAACCCTTCTCCTACAATAGAGTTTCCCAATTCCCCGCAGCCATAAAGGATCTTGTTCTCCTGGACTTGCAGAGAACTGAGAGACTTACACCATTCTTAAGACACTGAACATTCTCTGTCTTGTAAGGAAAACACTTGTCATATTCCATACCCTTACACACATGCTCAGTCACATCCGAATCTTTGTGATTGCAAGGACTGTAGACTGCGAGGCTCCTCTGTTCATAGGATTTTCCAGGCAAGAATACTGGAGTGGGTTGCCATTTCCTTCTCCAGGGGATCTTCCCAGCTCAAGGATCAGAACCAGCATTTCCTGTGTCTCCTGCATTGGCAGGCAGATTCTTTAATGCTGAGCTACCTGGGAAACCCTATTCCATCCCCTTGTCCTGATTTAATTTCTTTCATACTACAAAGAGCTATCCTTTAAAAATTATATATGTATCTTCATATTGTCTGCCATCTTTGGTCAAGTTTAAACTCTGAGCTCTAGGAATTTTTGATTTCCTGTTTACCACTGAATACCCAGGGTCTAGAACATTGCCTGGTACTTAGTAGATATTCAGTACATATTTATTAAATCAAATTATTCTGAGTTCCACTGATAGCCCGAAACTTACTTGAAATTGTGAGAATCTGTAGACATTCCTCAAAGAGATAATAAAATTTTCTTTGACAAATGAACATTTGTTCCTGAATGGAGGCAAATAACTTTCAAAACTATCATGAAGGGAAGTGAAAGTTGCTCAGTCGTGTCCGATTCTTTGCGACCTCATGGACTATACTGTCCACGGAATTCTCCAGGCAAGAATACTGGAGTGGGTAGCCTTTCCCTTCTCCAGGTGATCTTCCCAACCCAGGGATCGAACCAGGGTCTCCTGCATTGCAGGTGGATTCTTTACCAACTTAGCTATCTGGAAAGCCCCCAAACTACCATATCTACCCCTAAGAAACTCCATTTCCCTTCAAACATTACCAAATTCACCTACTAACTAAAATGGAATATTAAAAGCCAGCAATGATATAAGCATCATGTTAAAAATCCTTGTTTAGTTCATTTAGGGTATAAAAGGGGTATAAAAGAAAATTTTTTAAGTTATGGAAATTATCAGGAAATTTCTAAATTAAATATGTTTTATAATATATGTACATTTTAATAATTTTTCTTATAATGAAAATACCAATTATAATATGGATCACAAATAAGCACACACAAAAGAATACAGTGACCCAAGGTTCCTACTCTATAAAGGCAGAGACTGGATATTGAATTCACTCCCTGGAATTTCATGAAAACTAAAGGCCTAGGAATACCAGCTCTGCTAGATACCATGCCACGTGGGCACATTTCCACACAGTCCTGCCAATTCCAGCCTGACCCACGGCACCCGCCTTGTTCCAGTTCTAAACAAAGACTTATGTCAAATTATGTTCTAGCTTTGTGGTGTGGGTTAGGACAGGCCCACCCAACACATGTTCACTTGGAACCGAATCCAAATTTAGATTCAGAGACCCCTGGGGAAAGACACATAAGTACAGTAGCCCATACTGCTTTTTAAGTACTCACTATTTTTCTATTGCAAGGAAATTTTGGGTTGGTTATGCCAGCTTTGCAGTTTATTGTGTACTTTGCATGCATATTATAGGTTTGTCTAAATTTCATAATACAGTGAGTATTTGTGAGTAATATTTGTCCAATCAAGACTATTTTCTAAATGAAAATTCAAATCCTTTCCTGTTTTGTTTTGGGGAGGAGGTACTCCCAATGAGTGCAGAACATCACAATTTAAGAACAAGAATATTAATATTTTCCATTGTTCATTTAAAAGCAAAATTGTAACACATGTCTAAATAGATACCAATACATAATAGAATCTCTTCCTCAGAATGTGATGGAAACATGTAGTTTACAATTCTAGTCAGCATAACTACTGTATAGTGTACTTCTTGTTCACATAATTTTCAGAATAAATTTGGTTTTAACTTTTTGGCTTTATTATTTTGACTAGGTTGCGTGAGATTAACACTTAAGTGATATATAAAATTAAGACTCCATTCTTTAATAAACATTCTTTAATTTTTTGTGTGTCACTTTTGTGGTTCATAAGTGTTTAACAGCAGGTAACAATGGTACTAATCCATGTAATTAAGGAAATTTAAAATAATTACATTTAAAACATCATAAAATGCCTACTTTTAACTATTGTTCTAGAATAAGGATATAGGGTTTTATTGGTTATTTTAATAATTTTAAGGCTTCCCTTGTGGCTCAGTTGATAAAGAATCTGCCTGCAGTGCAGGAGACCTGGGTTCGATCCCTGGGTTGGGAAGATCCCCTGGAAAAGGAAATGGCAACCCACTCCAGTATCCTTGCCTGGAAAATCTCATGGACACAGGAGCCTGGTGGGCTGCAGTCCATGGGGTCACAAAGAGTTGGGCACGACTGAGCGACTAACATTTACTTACTCACTTAATAATTTTAATTATTGCACTTAGTTCTCTGAATATTTCTATATTTCAACAGAAAAGACTCAACCAAGAGATCGATTCCAAAATTGAAATTTATGAAAACTTTTTGGAAATTGCCTATTTGGCCACTGAATTGGGTCTCTCCTGAAGATGATGAAAAATCTAATCATGGCTTTTCTGTATCTTTTTATTATAATCAGGTAAATGTTGACCTAGAAATGTTTCTTGAGNTTTAGAAATCAAATAGCATTTTTAGCAATAAGTGCACAAAATCTTAAAAGTCAGGGTTTCTACAAGACCCAGTGTACAAAAAAAAAAAAAAAATCAGAATTCCTACAAAAGGGGAGTTAGTGACCCTTGCTCTTCAATAATTAACATATCCTTATTATTTAAAAAGGTGAAAACCTTCACTTTATAGAATGGACAAGTGGGAGCAGTATATTGAGTGAAAAAATACAATGCTTCAATTACAAAGTCTAAGGAAATTATGCTTACAATGAGATTTTTCTTTCTCCATCATTCATCTAGATGGAGGTAGGAATCAACTTAAGAAGGGTGTGAATCTTGAAGTTCATAGTCAATAGATTAGAAAAATGTTATGGAAAACCTCCCGTCATTATGGTAGCTAATCACAAAAGCTGGTTCTGTCATTAGCAGACATACCCATATCTTTGTTCTCATTCCGTGATCTATCTTTTAAAAAAAGGATGTGTCATCTCCACACCACCACCTGCAACATGCCATGTGCTATGCTTGACTGGCACCTTGATATTTACTAACAAACAGAGCTGAAGGTCACTATTTGCTAAGCACTAGTTTATGTTATCTATCCCTATCCTATAATGTTAACGTGTATTTGTTTCTTATAAGACATGGGTTAAATGGTGGCCATTTCTTTTAATAAGTCATTCACCTATGGAACTATTTCTAGCTACCTATTTATGCCCCCAACCATTATCTGATGAGTTCTTTTTGGTGCTCCATCCATATATTTAATTTTTAAAGTATTTCCTGATCAAATCCTATTGAAGGACATAGGTAACTATGTAAACCACAGCCAGCATATTGGACCTAGAACAGTGATACTCAAATTCTCTGGTCTGCGAATCACTTTCCTGAGCCAGGATATCACATGATCCACCACCCTAAACCTATGTTCACTTAGTAGCCCTTAAATAAATCTTGAAATAGTTTGCCCAATAAAAAATTGACACAGTCTTCTCAGTTCGAGTGTCATAACAGCCTGTTAGCTGGCCTCTTTCTCATTCACTTCATGCAAACACAAGGCTAGAAAAATCCCACATACTCCACTATTATTCAGCCCAAACCCTTCTCCTACAATAGAGTTTCCCAATTCCCCGCAGCCATAAAGGATCTTGTTCTCCTGGACTTGCAGAGAACTGAGAGACTTACACCATTCTTAAGACACTGAACATTCTCTGTCTTGTAAGGAAAACACTTGTCATATTCCATACCCTTACACACATGCTCAGTCACATCCGAATCTTTGTGATTGCAAGGACTGTAGACTGCGAGGCTCCTCTGTTCATAGGATTTTCCAGGCAAGAATACTGGAGTGGGTTGCCATTTCCTTCTCCAGGGGATCTTCCCAGCTCAAGGATCAGAACCAGCATTTCCTGTGTCTCCTGCATTGGCAGGCAGATTCTTTAATGCTGAGCTACCTGGGAAACCCTATTCCATCCCCTTGTCCTGATTTAATTTCTTTCATACTACAAAGAGCTATCCTTTAAAAATTATATATGTATCTTCATATTGTCTGCCATCTTTGGTCAAGTTTAAACTCTGAGCTCTAGGAATTTTTGATTTCCTGTTTACCACTGAATACCCAGGGTCTAGAACATTGCCTGGTACTTAGTAGATATTCAGTACATATTTATTAAATCAAATTATTCTGAGTTCCACTGATAGCCCGAAACTTACTTGAAATTGTGAGAATCTGTAGACATTCCTCAAAGAGATAATAAAATTTTCTTTGACAAATGAACATTTGTTCCTGAATGGAGGCAAATAACTTTCAAAACTATCATGAAGGGAAGTGAAAGTTGCTCAGTCGTGTCCGATTCTTTGCGACCTCATGGACTATACTGTCCACGGAATTCTCCAGGCAAGAATACTGGAGTGGGTAGCCTTTCCCTTCTCCAGGTGATCTTCCCAACCCAGGGATCGAACCAGGGTCTCCTGCATTGCAGGTGGATTCTTTACCAACTTAGCTATCTGGAAAGCCCCCAAACTACCATATCTACCCCTAAGAAACTCCATTTCCCTTCAAACATTACCAAATTCACCTACTAACTAAAATGGAATATTAAAAGCCAGCAATGATATAAGCATCATGTTAAAAATCCTTGTTTAGTTCATTTAGGGTATAAAAGGGGTATAAAAGAAAATTTTTTAAGTTATGGAAATTATCAGGAAATTTCTAAATTAAATATGTTTTATAATATATGTACATTTTAATAATTTTTCTTATAATGAAAATACCAATTATAATATGGATCACAAATAAGCACACACAAAAGAATACAGTGACCCAAGGTTCCTACTCTATAAAGGCAGAGACTGGATATTGAATTCACTCCCTGGAATTTCATGAAAACTAAAGGCCTAGGAATACCAGCTCTGCTAGATACCATGCCACGTGGGCACATTTCCACACAGTCCTGCCAATTCCAGCCTGACCCACGGCACCCGCCTTGTTCCAGTTCTAAACAAAGACTTATGTCAAATTATGTTCTAGCTTTGTGGTGTGGGTTAGGACAGGCCCACCCAACACATGTTCACTTGGAACCGAATCCAAATTTAGATTCAGAGACCCCTGGGGAAAGACACATAAGTACAGTAGCCCATACTGCTTTTTAAGTACTCACTATTTTTCTATTGCAAGGAAATTTTGGGTTGGTTATGCCAGCTTTGCAGTTTATTGTGTACTTTGCATGCATATTATAGGTTTGTCTAAATTTCATAATACAGTGAGTATTTGTGAGTAATATTTGTCCAATCAAGACTATTTTCTAAATGAAAATTCAAATCCTTTCCTGTTTTGTTTTGGGGAGGAGGTACTCCCAATGAGTGCAGAACATCACAATTTAAGAACAAGAATATTAATATTTTCCATTGTTCATTTAAAAGCAAAATTGTAACACATGTCTAAATAGATACCAATACATAATAGAATCTCTTCCTCAGAATGTGATGGAAACATGTAGTTTACAATTCTAGTCAGCATAACTACTGTATAGTGTACTTCTTGTTCACATAATTTTCAGAATAAATTTGGTTTTAACTTTTTGGCTTTATTATTTTGACTAGGTTGCGTGAGATTAACACTTAAGTGATATATAAAATTAAGACTCCATTCTTTAATAAACATTCTTTAATTTTTTGTGTGTCACTTTTGTGGTTCATAAGTGTTTAACAGCAGGTAACAATGGTACTAATCCATGTAATTAAGGAAATTTAAAATAATTACATTTAAAACATCATAAAATGCCTACTTTTAACTATTGTTCTAGAATAAGGATATAGGGTTTTATTGGTTATTTTAATAATTTTAAGGCTTCCCTTGTGGCTCAGTTGATAAAGAATCTGCCTGCAGTGCAGGAGACCTGGGTTCGATCCCTGGGTTGGGAAGATCCCCTGGAAAAGGAAATGGCAACCCACTCCAGTATCCTTGCCTGGAAAATCTCATGGACACAGGAGCCTGGTGGGCTGCAGTCCATGGGGTCACAAAGAGTTGGGCACGACTGAGCGACTAACATTTACTTACTCACTTAATAATTTTAATTATTGCACTTAGTTCTCTGAATATTTCTATATTTCAACAGAAAAGACTCAACCAAGAGATCGATTCCAAAATTGAAATTTATGAAAACTTTTTGGAAATTGCCTATTTGGCCACTGAATTGGGTCTCTCCTGAAGATGATGAAAAATCTAATCATGGCTTTTCTGTATCTTTTTATTATAATCAGGTAAATGTTGACCTAGAAATGTTTCTTGAGAGCTGAAAACCATCCTTCTTTATCCAATCCCATTTATGTCTTATTTACCAAGTTCTGCACATATTCTTTCATGGAAGCTCAAAAATAATCATAATGGTGTTATTCCAAATAATGATAAACAATTTACCATGAAGTTCAAAGGTTGGATCTGAATCACTTAACAAACAGCAAAGAGGTTATGGAACTACCTCCTGGGTCAAGGTCTCATGAAGGCAATTTGTTCCAGTTAAGTGGTATGGTCTAAATCTAAGAAAGAGAACAGATGCTGAAATTACTTATTTTCAGCACACACGAGACCAAAAATTCACTTTCAGTCTGCCATAACTGTCTAAATTCCACATTAGAAAAAAGACTCCTAAGTTTGGATTAAAAAAAAGAGCACCCATATCATTATATACTTCAAAAAGTTATTAGAAGTATGCTTTAATATGTTTATGTCAACATAGCACAGGGTCTCTCTTGAGCATTCTCTGAGATTTATCATCTTAAATATCTTACATTCCAATTGTGCTAAATAGTCACCATTTTGCTCATTGGATAGTTTTAATTAGTCCAGCATGGCATGAATGCACGACCAGGTACAGAACAACAAATACACCCTTAGCTTTCCGACCAGGAGGTAGATGCTCTGAGCTCCCATGCCACATGCTATGATTATGAGAGATGGAGCTGTTCCAAGGCAAGCTACTTTCAAATAATGATCCACAAAGTTAATCAGAAGGGCTTCCCTGTTCAATATTTACCTGATACTCATGAACAGCCATTGTCTGCATGGCCATCCAGGATGTATACAGTAGGATCAGGAATACTGAGCTCAAATAGAACCTGAGTGCCTCACTGGAGTACCAGGCACAATGAAAGCCAAATTAAGCTGCTCTTCAAAATACCCCTGATACTAAAATTGTCTGCGTGAGTTCCATAGGTGCAGTGCATTGCTCCTTCCTGGATTTGGAGGTCAAATGAGCTGCTGATATTAAGAGGCATGAAAGGATGAGCAACCACATGAGGGGAAAAATAAAGAGATATTAGGTATCAAAACATAAACATGGAGGGGGATATAGTAATTTCCTGTACTTGGGCAAAAAAAAATAATATTCCCTTCTTGATGTGCTCTCCTTGCTTTTATGTACTAGGAGAGTCATAGTTATCCTGAAAATGATCTTTCTCATTTTAATACACATTCAACATTTTAAGCTAAAAAATAAGAAAACATTAATCTTTTTACATGTTAGATATTTAAATGCTGTCTGTCAGTCTGTCAATCAAATGCACCCAGAAAAGAATGCTGACCAGACTCCATATCCACCCGCGAAGAGAAACAGATAACCAGACTGATCATAATACAATTCTTCCATTTTATTTTGTAACCACCAGCTAGACAGCAAGGCTTAATATAAGACCTTATTATTTACATTATTAACACAGCTTGGCAGGTTTGAATACAGGCACTTAAGGGATGAAAGTCGTTCCAAATATGAATCCTCTTTCATTTTCCTGAACATTTACTTAGGTATAGTACACAGTATTTGAGTACTTAGTATGTGCCAGGCATTATTCTCAGTACTTTACATGTATTAATATACTTATTCCCCATGATAAAGCCTATGAGAGGGACTATTATCATTACTCAGATGAGAAAAATGGGGAACAAAGAGCTTATGTAACTTATTTAAGATCACTCAACAGAAAATAGTGGCACTGGGGTTTGCACACATCCAGTCTCCATCAGAGCCTGTGCACTTACCCTCTACACTGAAGTTGCCTCTAATTGCCTTTAGCACTGCTGAGGCAGTAAGACAACCACTGGCCTTTAACAATCTCCTTAAGAAGGCTTGTGGAGGGAATAATAATTAATATCTTTAAGGAACTCGCAATTTTATTGAGAAGATATTATCCAAACCTACACCCACACAGACTTTTAACTTTTGTAAGTTTGTGTCACGCCTCACCACTTTATGTATAAGTTTCTAAAAGGTATATATTAGCATATATATGATCGACTTCCCCCAAATATGTGATACAGAGTAAATGACTAGTGCAGATTTAATCTTGGGCTCAATATTGACCCCCCCTCTCCTCTGCATCCTCCCCTCAATCCACTGCATCAGAAATCCTGTTGGCTCTCCCTTCAGATCCGATCAGAATCCTAAGTCTCCTCACCACCTCCACTTGTACACCATTGGTATGAGTCACCTTGCTGATGGTCATAGTCTCCCAGCTGGTTCCCTTCTTCCACCCTCATCCCCCACAGCATATGCTCAACTAGCTGTCAGACTGATTCTAAAAATTAAATGATATCCCATTACTCCTCAATTCAAAAATTTCCCCAAGGCCCCATTTCAAGTAGAGTAAAAGCCAAAATCCTTACGTGGCCTGCCAGGGGCCTATGTGTGGGCTCCTATTACCTCACTGACCTGTCTGCTGCTACCAGCCTCCCTGCTCAGGCAGACCCCAACCTCCTCATGGTCTTTGAACACATCAAGAACCTTTGCACTTCAGAGCCGTTGCTCTCTCTAGAATATCTTCCCTGCTTATCCAGAGGCTTCCCTGGTAGCTCAGTTGGTAAAGAATCCGCCTGCAATGTAGGTGACCCTGGTTCAATTCCTGGGTCAGGAAGATCTGCTAGAGAAGGGATAGGCTACACACTCTAGTATTCTGGCCTAGAGAATTCTATGGACTGTATAGTCCATGGGATTGCAACAGATGCCTAACTCTTTCACATCCTTAGAGGGAAATGTCATATGTTAAAATGGAGCCTTACCTATCTGAAACCATAACAAAAGATCACCCCAGCATTCCTAATTTCTTAACCTATATTTTTCTTCCATAGCACTGACCACCGCCTAACAGAGTATGTGATCTACTTAGTTTTCAACATTCATTGCTTATTGCATGTCTCCAACTAGGAAGGTGAAGATTTTGGTCTTTGTTCATAGATATACTCCAAACAATAGCTCCTGGTTATAGAATGTGCCCAATTAACATGCTGAATTAGGAGAAGAAAGAAACCACTGTGGATAAAGCAAAGGCACAGAGATAGGATATGCGCTGTACCTAACACAAGTGGACATGTTTTACAGATAGGAGCAGAGAGTTTGTGTTGAGAAAGATCTTGAGGGAGAAGGAAAGGCAATCTAGAGAAAGACTGGTTGGGGTGGGGGGGGGTGCAGTTTAAACAATACGTTGTAGATACCATGTGGTAAGAGTGAACAGTCAATGATTTTGAGCAAGAAAATATGCTAGAAACATTATTTTAATCTGATAATTATTTATAAGGTGCCCCAGAAACGAAAATCTGTATTGCCTTGCAAGGTATTTTGTGTACGGTAGACTCAAGTATTTAACTTAATAAAACTAATGAAATGGAAGATAAGATTACTAAGGAAGAGACTGCAACAATCTAGGCATGAAATAAGAGCTTAAATTAAGGACATGGAAAAAGAAGAGAATTATTTTTAAATCATGCTGCTGCTGCTGCTGCTGCTAAGTCACTTCAGTCGTGTCCAACTCTGTGAGACCCCATAGACGGCAGCCCACCAGGCTTCCCCGTCCCTGGGATTCTCCAGGCAAGAACACTGGAGTGGGTTGCCATTTCCTTCTCCAGTGCATGAAAGTGAAAAGAGAAAGTGAAGTCACTCAGTCGTGTCCGACTCTTCGTGACCCCACGGACTGCAGCCTACCAGGCTCCTCCATCCATGGGATTTTCCAGGCAAGAGTACTGGAGTGGGGTGCCATTGCCTTCTCTGTTAAATCATGCTACAAGCAGGATATTTCAGACTAGAGAGAGGTAGAAGAGAAGATTCCAAGAGAAAGCCTGAATTAGAAAATTTAAGATACAGCAAAAGAAGTGTCAGGTAGAGGGGAACATTCTAAGGAAGGTGTGGCATTCTTTTCTTGGAAAACGGCTACCCTCTTCAGGAGAGAGCTCTAGACTGGAGATCAGGAAAGCCTTTCTTTGTAGGAAGGCCAGGCCACACAGCCACCTTGTAAAAATTCTTCAAATCTCTTAAGGGTTCTTTTAGTTTGGTTGGCTGAGGATTTTCTCCATGTAAAACAGAGATAAAACACAGTTTACTGAGCTTCTTCAAGGATTGATTGGGAACGACCATGTAGAGTTTACAAATTTGTTGGTCTTTATATGCAGAGGTTGTTGATATAAAGTAGATCACAAGTAGAGACATCAAGAGTTTGGAAATACAAAACTTGAACTTGGAAAGAGGTAGGGCTTGATATGGCGGCTTTCCCCATCGCTCAGTGGTAAAGAATCCGCTTGCAATGCAGGAGACGTGGTTTTGATCCCTGGGTTGGGAAGATTGCCTGGAGAGGACACAGCAACGCACTCCAGTATTCTTGCCTGGAGAATCCCCATGGACAGAGGAACCTGGTGGGATACAGTCCAGAGGGTCGCAAAGACTCAGACATGACTGAAGGCACACACTCAGGGCTTGATACAAAAGTTTTGGATTTATCCATTTCTGTGATAACTGCAGTGTAGGAGCAGATGAAATTGCCAAAGGAGAGATCTAATTGCCCCCATACTAGCAAGCACACAGCTGGGCGTACAGAAGACACCGAGTGTTTAAGTGCCTAAAATGTTCAAATATAAGAACTTGTCCTCCTTTACAGGTAAGGTTCCTCAGAGTCTTATTCTTTTGCAGAAATAGATTTCGGGACTATCCTTCACTAGACAATGAATGATTTTCTGTGGAAAACTGTCATCCTGCTCCAAGAGGCCATATCATTCTGTTCAAAGGAGATAAACTGCTGAGCCAGACTGACTCAGATTATTTTGCTAGAAATAAGCTACCAGACTGAACCTTACCAGCTGTGTAAACTGAGAAACTGGCCTGCCATCTCTGGGCCTTTATTTTCTTGAGTGCAAAATGAGTACACTACTTACTTATTTCAGAAATGGTTGTTTGGGTCAGTTACCACAATGCCTAAAGACCATAGAACACCACAGTTGGAATCTGTTCCTCCATTTCCTTCTGACATCAGATCAATTACTGCATCTATGTTACTGCATATGGAAAACCAGCCAACACAGAGGCAGGAATGGTGAAACTGAAATCTAACTTCACTATCAAGAGTTAAAACTTCTGTTGTCCCTAGAAGGATCAATTTAGCCTCACAAGGAAAGGCCTCAGCATTAGTGAGTATTCCCTTTTGATTGCAGAATAAACGCAGCTGTATTGTCTATGTCACAGAACCTCGATTTTTGAGGACACACTGTACCACAGCAATCATTTGTGTCCTTCAAGTTTCTCCTGAACAAAGCCAATAAAGGTATTTGTGGGGCAAGTGAACCAAACTTGTCACTAGATCCTTATTTTAAAAAATATATATACACTACTTAAAATCTGCTGGCCCATAATTTCAGTTTAGTCTTCCCTTCCCAAAGGCATTTCACAAGTGCGATAAGTTAAAAACAAAAATAGCATTCTTTATTTCTACCAGCCTCGTATAAATTGTTACTAGCTCTGGGCAAGCAGCATTCAGACAAGGGGTTAAACAATCTTGCTATCAGATGAATTTATAGATCATCAAGAACTCAGCAATTCCCTCTACTCTCCACCTTTATCCCCACTGGATGTGTCTCCAAACCTCTGCTTTTTAAAAACATGGTGACATNCTGGTTGGGGTGGGGGGGGGTGCAGTTTAAACAATACGTTGTAGATACCATGTGGTAAGAGTGAACAGTCAATGATTTTGAGCAAGAAAATATGCTAGAAACATTATTTTAATCTGATAATTATTTATAAGGTGCCCCAGAAACGAAAATCTGTATTGCCTTGCAAGGTATTTTGTGTACGGTAGACTCAAGTATTTAACTTAATAAAACTAATGAAATGGAAGATAAGATTACTAAGGAAGAGACTGCAACAATCTAGGCATGAAATAAGAGCTTAAATTAAGGACATGGAAAAAGAAGAGAATTATTTTTAAATCATGCTGCTGCTGCTGCTGCTGCTAAGTCACTTCAGTCGTGTCCAACTCTGTGAGACCCCATAGACGGCAGCCCACCAGGCTTCCCCGTCCCTGGGATTCTCCAGGCAAGAACACTGGAGTGGGTTGCCATTTCCTTCTCCAGTGCATGAAAGTGAAAAGAGAAAGTGAAGTCACTCAGTCGTGTCCGACTCTTCGTGACCCCACGGACTGCAGCCTACCAGGCTCCTCCATCCATGGGATTTTCCAGGCAAGAGTACTGGAGTGGGGTGCCATTGCCTTCTCTGTTAAATCATGCTACAAGCAGGATATTTCAGACTAGAGAGAGGTAGAAGAGAAGATTCCAAGAGAAAGCCTGAATTAGAAAATTTAAGATACAGCAAAAGAAGTGTCAGGTAGAGGGGAACATTCTAAGGAAGGTGTGGCATTCTTTTCTTGGAAAACGGCTACCCTCTTCAGGAGAGAGCTCTAGACTGGAGATCAGGAAAGCCTTTCTTTGTAGGAAGGCCAGGCCACACAGCCACCTTGTAAAAATTCTTCAAATCTCTTAAGGGTTCTTTTAGTTTGGTTGGCTGAGGATTTTCTCCATGTAAAACAGAGATAAAACACAGTTTACTGAGCTTCTTCAAGGATTGATTGGGAACGACCATGTAGAGTTTACAAATTTGTTGGTCTTTATATGCAGAGGTTGTTGATATAAAGTAGATCACAAGTAGAGACATCAAGAGTTTGGAAATACAAAACTTGAACTTGGAAAGAGGTAGGGCTTGATATGGCGGCTTTCCCCATCGCTCAGTGGTAAAGAATCCGCTTGCAATGCAGGAGACGTGGTTTTGATCCCTGGGTTGGGAAGATTGCCTGGAGAGGACACAGCAACGCACTCCAGTATTCTTGCCTGGAGAATCCCCATGGACAGAGGAACCTGGTGGGATACAGTCCAGAGGGTCGCAAAGACTCAGACATGACTGAAGGCACACACTCAGGGCTTGATACAAAAGTTTTGGATTTATCCATTTCTGTGATAACTGCAGTGTAGGAGCAGATGAAATTGCCAAAGGAGAGATCTAATTGCCCCCATACTAGCAAGCACACAGCTGGGCGTACAGAAGACACCGAGTGTTTAAGTGCCTAAAATGTTCAAATATAAGAACTTGTCCTCCTTTACAGGTAAGGTTCCTCAGAGTCTTATTCTTTTGCAGAAATAGATTTCGGGACTATCCTTCACTAGACAATGAATGATTTTCTGTGGAAAACTGTCATCCTGCTCCAAGAGGCCATATCATTCTGTTCAAAGGAGATAAACTGCTGAGCCAGACTGACTCAGATTATTTTGCTAGAAATAAGCTACCAGACTGAACCTTACCAGCTGTGTAAACTGAGAAACTGGCCTGCCATCTCTGGGCCTTTATTTTCTTGAGTGCAAAATGAGTACACTACTTACTTATTTCAGAAATGGTTGTTTGGGTCAGTTACCACAATGCCTAAAGACCATAGAACACCACAGTTGGAATCTGTTCCTCCATTTCCTTCTGACATCAGATCAATTACTGCATCTATGTTACTGCATATGGAAAACCAGCCAACACAGAGGCAGGAATGGTGAAACTGAAATCTAACTTCACTATCAAGAGTTAAAACTTCTGTTGTCCCTAGAAGGATCAATTTAGCCTCACAAGGAAAGGCCTCAGCATTAGTGAGTATTCCCTTTTGATTGCAGAATAAACGCAGCTGTATTGTCTATGTCACAGAACCTCGATTTTTGAGGACACACTGTACCACAGCAATCATTTGTGTCCTTCAAGTTTCTCCTGAACAAAGCCAATAAAGGTATTTGTGGGGCAAGTGAACCAAACTTGTCACTAGATCCTTATTTTAAAAAATATATATACACTACTTAAAATCTGCTGGCCCATAATTTCAGTTTAGTCTTCCCTTCCCAAAGGCATTTCACAAGTGCGATAAGTTAAAAACAAAAATAGCATTCTTTATTTCTACCAGCCTCGTATAAATTGTTACTAGCTCTGGGCAAGCAGCATTCAGACAAGGGGTTAAACAATCTTGCTATCAGATGAATTTATAGATCATCAAGAACTCAGCAATTCCCTCTACTCTCCACCTTTATCCCCACTGGATGTGTCTCCAAACCTCTGCTTTTTAAAAACATGGTGACATGAACACCACTGCTTTCCCTGATACTAATTCAAGATGTGGGACACCTGATGAATTTCTCCAGGGACTGAGAACTGGAGCTGCTGCTTATTTGCCCCTTGCAAGCCATCAGGTAGTGAGGCAGTCCCTAGAAAAGCACGCTGCCTCCTTGGGAGTGAGCAAAGACGGGCCTGGTATTACAGATATTCCTCGCTTTTCTGAAATTTCCTTTATACCACTTTGCTTTTATGAAAGACTACATTTGTACTTGTTTTAATAACTGAAAGAAATCAGAAGAGGACTTTCACATTTAGCGGAAAAGGCAAAAGCAAAAATAGCCGTCAGTGTTTGTTTTGCAGTGAGCCGTTACAGGCAGCACACCGTGTGAGCAGCGAGAGGCACCACCGGGCTCCTTCCCCAGGAACTACGCCCAGCATCTCAGCATCAAGCCCTTGTAGCTCTGAAATGTGTGTGTGAGCATCTGTCTTCATCTCCATTCATTTTGTGTATCTGTTAACAAAACGGGTCCTAAGGTAACTGCTTCTTTGCTTTACATCACTTTTGTCTGACAAAAGCGCTCATAGGAATGCTCTGCTTTCTGATGGCTGGGGAATCCTGCCCTATGAATGTAGTTCTTCACCAGGAGATCCAGCTGGTGTCTAAAGGCTTTCGAGACTGTGCCCAGCAGAGTCAGGCCAACTCAATTTCACTTCTAAAACAGTTTTGTTTGTTAGTGTACTTGGAGAACAGAAGCAAAGCAAAGAATCAAAAAGATTGTGTACCTCTACTGGCTGTAAGGCCAAGGCATGAGACTGGCTGTGATTCACTCTGAGCACCCCGACAGACAGTAGTCAAAGAAATGAGGCTCTTCTGGGAGCTTATGTTGGTTGAAATGCAAGTTATGAGAACTGCTAGAGAAAGAAACAGATCTTTTATCATCGGTTTCTTATGAGTCAAAGCAAAGAGTGATATATTAATGTATCACTATATATTAATATAAAATCTTCTATATAAATACAACTGTATTTATTGCAGGCAGCCTTTTCAGCTGAACTGAAGGTAGGGAAGGGAAATTAGGTTTTAAATAAGATACAATGATAGTCTATTTAAATTGCATAAATATCAAGCAGTTTCAAAGAATCCTGATTGATACATGAATCACAAAGTTCTCAGGTTTGCCAGCGGAAAATCACTCAAGAATACTTTCCTTACACTCTGGTCACTGAACCAAATCGTCCCGGAAACCAGACTTCTCTCTGCTTTGAGAACTAGGAGAAAACATCTCAATGCTGAACACAGTAAGTAGAACTCTCTTTTTAAGCAACGTAAGGAATGATGCAGCAGACATGGCATGTAAGAAAATGAGTTTGTAAAACAGCCAAAAGGCTCTATCTAATCACATAACAGTATTTAACTTCTCACACATGTACATATTCTGACCTAAAAAGCTGTATGTTTCGAGTCCCTCATACCCTTCTCACAATTAGCTTCATTCTACAACTTTCAACCTGTCTATGATGGACTCTCTAGATTAAATTATTGACAGGATGGAGAAGGATTTTTCTGTCAAAAATTTTATCACTAGTGCTTGCTGGAGTTGTTTTTTTCTAACAAAAGAATTTAAATTTCCCACACAAGAAAGTAATAAAAGTTCAAAAAGGAAACACAAACCACAACAGAAAAGATTTTATAAATATATACATAAAGAAAGCAAAATTTCTGCAAAGAGTAGTTTCTATATGGAAATTGATTGTATAGTTTCCAACTTCCCTTAAATAAGTTGCTTGTGTGCAAGGTAGAACACTTGGCCTCAGATATTTCCTAGCTAGGGCAACCTGTGGATAGATTCACAAGGAAAACCTATATTCATGGATATACATCTATCGAAGATGACATGCATATATACACAAATACATACAAGGATAAACACCAAATTGTTAATAGTGGCTGTCCATGGGTGGTACAGTTACAAATGGTACATTTTTCTTTACATTTATATGTATTTTCTATAAGTTCTGCAATGAAATGTGTTACATCTCTATTCAAAAAGAGTCTTTCCAAGAGAAAACAATAACTAGTTTAGGAATTGCCTCCCCCCAGCCCACCAACCCAGAGCTATGGGCTTAAAGAAATATAATTTCAAGAATATTCCCCCCAACACAAGTTGATGGCCTTCCACAGTATACTCAATAAGCTCCAAAGAAACAAAAATCCAAGGTCATCACTGAACAGAGGACAGGGAATTCCCTGAGTCACTAGACAAATACATGGAAATAAAATTTCTGAGTAACACTGAAACCACAATCTCTTCTCTCTGTTGCTGGAAAGACTATTAAAGGAGCATGCTAACTACATACCTTCTCATTTAAGTGGATTAAAAAAATCCTGTTGCATTTTTCTGCTGTAAGCTTATGCATACTTTCAACACAGATCATAATACTTACTAAGTGACATTTCCACAATATTTTAATGTCTTTTTCATTGGAAATTAAAGAAAATACAAATTTTCCTAAGCATATGAAAATATTTTCTGGTGTAGGAAATTAACAGTGATCCTGAATATCCACTAAAGTTCACAAGTACTCCTTATAATGGAATACTGTATTCTGAATGCTATGAAAGTGAAAACCCTTGCATTTATTTATGTAACACACAATAATAAACAACAAATTTAACATACAATTCAATGTGTATGTTAAAGTTATGTATATGCTAAAGGATATGTTCCTTTAGGACCTTTCAATTCCTTAACATTTCCACAGTCATAATGGTTTATCTGGCTAGAGGCTGAATGACTATTTCCATTTTGCAAACAAGAGCTCTAGGTGGTAAATAGTCGTACCCTAAGTTAGATGAGTTAACACAGTACAGCTCATTTAGTGAGTTTTTACTATATGCCAAAAATGACAGTAAGTGTTTTTGTAGCTTAGACCTTACACTCTGAAGTCAGACGGACTGAGGTCTAATGCAGGGGTCAGCAACCCACTCCAGTATTCTTGTCTGGGAAATCCCATGGACAGAGGAGCCTGGTGGGCTATAGTCCACAGGATGGCAACAGTCAGACACAACTTAGTGACTCAACCACCACCACCAAACTTTTTCTGTAAAGAGCCACAAAAGAAACATTTGAGGTTTTGTATCCCATATGACCTCCATAACCACTATTCAACTATGCCATTATAGCACAAAACAGCTATAGATAATGCATAAGTGGTTAGGTATAGCAGTGTTCTAATAAAACTTTATTTACAAAAACAGGCAGCAGGAAAGGGGAACAGGTGTGGCCAGTGAGCCATAGTTTAGTGATACTGATCCAATCCCACTATATCCTACCTTCTTAAGCTTCAGTGAGCTATTCTATAAGCAGCTGTTATCTGTAAAATGGTGGTAATAATCACACACAGTGCCTGTGTTTATTGTAAACACTTAAAAATGTATGTTACGCTATTAGCCCACTGCCAGAAATCAGCGTCTGGTAAAAGATTAGTAATGTTAGTCATTATAACTATCTTTATCATCACATTGATCCTCAAAACCAACTGTGAAATAAATATTTTTGCCTCCATTTTAGAGATAAGAAAATAGAAGCTTAAAAAGTTAAGTAACTTAGCCACTGTCCTACATCTAACAGATAACCGTAGGGCTAGATCAAACTCAGATACATTTCCTCCAGTGATGATTAAATATTATTGCTTGAACTAGTGGACCTAGATTAGACTAAGGCATAATTCTTCTATTCTACTGCATAAACTAAGTCCAAGAATTCACTAAAGACACATTTACAGACTCAACACACAGCACAAGCTGTTCTTAAGGTGAAGAGAATTGATTAAATCCACAGTTTATGTATAACCATAAGTTTGCTCTATTATTTTTCAAATTTGTGCACAAGGACATTAGTCTGTCCCTCTCTGAAACCACGCGTTAGCGATTTTGAACACTGTACTTGAACAGCATGCCTACAAAAGGCTCATTGTAGCTCTTTTCCTCTAATTTGACCTTTACTTTCTGTTCTCAAGTTTCTAGAGTTCTCATACATACTGCAGGTGTATCACTAACCAATTATTTTTTAAAAATCTAGGCAGTCACTTCTCTCATAATGAAAATATACACTCTGGTGAAGCCAATTAATATTCTTTCATTTTAAATCACGCCTCCAGTGCCTGTCCATTTTTACTCTCTGGCATTCCTTTATCTTGAATTACAAGCAGCCTGTGAGGAGAAAGGCAAATATGGAGTACCTCAAGCCAAGAAAAGCAGTCAATTCGTGGACTGGTCCTGAACTGGATTGCACCCTGGGAGAGTCCTCCAAGATGTTTATAAATAGAAAATAAGTTCAAACTAACAAACACGGAATGACTGCACATTCCCTGCAAAGCACACTAAGTAACTTTCTAAACAGAGGAGGTGCTGAGGCTGAGGGCCACCCCCACAGCAGGTCTCCTGGGCCAGGTCTAAGCTGCTTCCAGAGCTACTCCCTCTAACAGACAGTCTGTTCTACCCTTGCCCCTCCTGAAAACCTGTCCAGGACCCCACAGGGCGGGCAGTCTACCTGATGCCTTTGCCACCCCTCCTTCTCCAACTTCAACTGTCCTCCTTCCCCAGTCTTCCACTCCTTACAAGCACTATTTGTGATTTGCTACACCAGGGTCTTAAAGAGTCGGACACAACTTTAGCAACTAAACATCAACACCATAAATACCCATCTTTTGGCCCAAATCACTACCTCAAGCACCTCTCCCCCCAAATCAGCTATCTCCTCCACCATCAAGACTCCAGAACCCATCTTGATTATTAAAAATAACTCAAGACGGTAACCCCAATCCTAGATGCAAGGCAGCAAAAGAGACACAGATGTAAAGAACAGACTGTTGGACTCTATGGGAGGAGGTAAGGGAGGGTAATTTGAAAGAATAACACTGAAACATGTATATTACCATATGTAAAACAGACTACCAGCACAAGTTTGATGCATGAAGCAGGGGACTCAAAGCCGGTGCTCTGGGACAACACAGAGGGATGAGGTGGGGAGGGAGGCGGGAGGGGNCTCTTTAGCAGACATGGTCTTCCACCTCTCTGAGCACTTCTTAGAAAACTCTGAGAAGTTGACCGAAGCATCCGGGTGCTTCTTCTTGGGCTCCTCCCGGCAAGTTTGCACAAAGAATGCGTATGATGACATTTTGCCTCTCGGCTTCTTAGGATCTCCTTTGCCCATGATTAATTATTTTTCCTCCACGAGGCACAGAGTCGCCCAGTGCCCATCCGGCTCTCACTTGCCCCGGCGCTGTCTCTATGGAGCTCAATGTACTGCAATCAACATTTTTTATTTTAAGTTTCATGCAATTAATTTTAGCCTGTTAAAAATATAATTATAATATATACTGTGAACTATACTCTAAAGAACATTTTTCCTTCCACAAGTTTTGGTATATTGTATTTTTTATTGTCATCCACACAGCAGGATTTAAGCCCAGAATTTATCATTTTAATCCCAGAATTCTTTTGTCATACATAAATGAATGGTTCTCAAATTTGTGTGTGAAAAACGGATACCAAAAGCAATGAAATTGCCATTTTTAGTCTGCCTATTCTGTGCCAGTAAATGGTCAAGGCTTTTCCTTATTTATGTTTTATATTCAATACTAACAATACCTTGGGGTATCCATTGCTATTTCCTCTCTACAAATGAAAAAGTGTGTTCAAGGAGGTTAAGGCATTGCATCCATCTCACTAACATGTAGTGCAAGCAGGATTTGAAGGTCTCCTGCAGTGCAGGTGCAGGGAAGGGGGAAGGCCACTAAGCTGGAAAGAATGACAAAGCCTGAGGACATGACTTAAACTAATTAGAACCACACAGGTCAAGATGGTGGATAAATTGACTTCTGCTACACCTTGAGCCTCCATATAAGCTCATCATAACACAGCAGAGATAAACGCCACACCCTCCAGCACCGTGACAGTTTCAGGCCACCCATCAAAGGCCAAAAAGTGGGTGGTGGCCCAGTTCCTGGAAATCCCCACCTTTTCCCTGAAATGATTGGAATAATCTTCCCACTCATTAGCCTATGAAATTTTACCCAGTCCATAAATACTGACCATGCCATATTTCAAGCCTGCTCTCTCCTTCTAAGCTAGTCAGTCCACTGTCTGTGGAGTGTGTTTCTCTCTAAACAAATCCACTTCTGACCTATCACTTTGTCTGTCACTGAATTTCTTCTGTGATGAGACACCAAGAACTGGAGCCTCATTAAGTCTAGAGACCAAGTGTGATCTTGGTTGGAAGACTGAAGGTTTGGCCTAGCTCAACTCCTGGCCATGTGGGTTTGAGTCACAGTCTGAGGTTCAGTTTCACTTCTACACGTACACCATGCATTTACATCACAGAATCTACAAATTATAGCTCAAATGAGCAAAGTATGCTAGACCCTTATATTTTGCAGGTAAAAAAACAGCTGTATGGCTTATCCAAGGCCATTTTGCCCAAGCTCCTCTATCCATGGAATTCTCCAGGTAAAATACTGGAGTGGTTAGCCATTCCCTTTTCCAGGGAATCTTTCCAACCAGGGATCAAACCTTGGTCTCCTGCATTGCAAGCAGATTCTTTACCATCTGAGCCACCAGGGAAACTCATGAATGGTTGAGGTAGAATCAAGTATAAGATTCCAGATTTCTAGCTCATTTACCTTTCTGTTCTTCCAAAGTGCTTGGCAGTTCACATTTCAGGAACAGGCAACAGTGCTGCGCAATCAACGATACATACGTAACCAGACAGTTCACTTGATTGCAAGACTTGGGAGGTGAACTTGTCAATATTACTACAAAAAATGCAGCACTCAGCAGTGGCCACAGGACTGGAAAGGTTCAGTTTTCATTCTAATCCCAAAGAAAGGCAATGACAGAGAATGTTCAAACGACCACACATTTGCACTCATCTCACTCACTAGCCAAGTAATGCTCAAATTCTCCAAGCCAGGATTCTCCAGTACGTGAACCATGAATGTCCAGGTGTTCAAGCTAGATGTAAAAAAGGCAGAGGAACAAGAGATCAAATTGCCAACATCTGCTGGATCATTGAAAAAGCAAGAGAGTAACAGAAAATCATCTACTTTTGCTTTATTGACTAAGCGAAAGCCTTTGACTGTGTAGATCAGAACAAACTGTGGAAAATTCTGAAAGAGATGGGAATACAAGACCACCTTACCTGCCTCCTGAGAAATCTGTTTGCAGGTCAAGAAGCAACAGTTAGAACTGGACATGGAACAACAGACTGGTTCCATATAGGGAAACGGATACATCAAGGCTGTATACTGTTACCCTGCTTATTTAACTTATATGCAGAATACATCATGCAAAATGCCAGGCTGGATGAAGCACAAGCTGGAATCAAGATTTCTGGGAGATATATCAATAACCTCAGATATGCAGATGGTGAATGCAGCCATGAAACTAAAAGACACTTGCTCCTTGGAAGAAAATCTATGACAAGCTTAGATAGCATATTAAAAAGCAGAGACATTACTTTGCCAGCAAAGGTCCATCTAGTGAAAGCTATGGCTTTTCCAGTAGCCATTTATGGATGTGAGAGTTGGACTATAAAGAAAACTGAGCACCAAAGAATTGATGCTTTTAAACTGTGGTGTTGGAGAAGACTCTTGAGTCCATTGGGCTACCAGGAGATCCAACCAGTCCACCCTACAGGAAATCAGTCCTGAATATTCATTGGAAGGACTGATGCTGAAGCTTAAACTCCAACACTCTGGCCACCTGATGTGAAGAACTGACTCATTGGAAAAGGCCCTCTGATGCTGGGAAAGTTTGAAGGTGGAAGAAGGAGATGATAGAGGATGAGATGGTTGGATGGCATCAGAAGAAGGGGATGTCAGAGGATGAGATGGATGGTATCACTGACAGTATAGACATGAGTTTGAGCAATCTCTGAGAGTTGGTGATGGACAGGGAGGCTTGGCATCCTGCAGTCCATGGGGTGGCAAAGATTCAGACACAACTGAGCGATTTAACTAACTGACTGGGAGGTAAACTTGTCAATATTGCTATCAGAAAATGCCAAACTGTGATACTCGTCTCCATTACCTGCTTAAAATATATTTTAGTAACTTCTTCAAAAGCTTTCTTGTCTCTCACTGGTAGTCACTGAGAGGAATTAACATGGAGAGTATAGAATGAGAGCTCCCAGCTGTCGGCAGGAATACTTCCTGGATGTGCTCAAAGCTGTTATCTGGGTTTAAACTTGACTTTAAAAAACAGAATTCAAGTATGTGGATTCTACTCGGGTTGACTGATAAAATTCCATCTGCCAGTGTTTTGTTTGTGTGTGTGCATGTGCGTGCCTGTGTGTGTGTGTGTGTGTGTGTGTGTGTGTGCGTGTGTGTGTGTTGTGTCTCTTGGCCTCTGGCAGCGTTAGCAGCTTACCCCCCTGCTTGCCAGGGAATTCTACTAAGGGTACCCAGCATTTTGATATGGGGTCTCTGTGGTCTGTGACAGGAAAGAGGAGATTGCAGCTGCATGATCTAACCTCTTTTCACTACCCAGACACCTTTCCAGAGAGAATCTCTGTCAAATATTCTAAAGTCAGAGAGAAAGTCAGTGAGAGAAGCTATAAGCTGTAAAACTCTATTCTGAGAAGAGACATCATTCCAATGAATGCCTTGTAGTTTTTGCTGAGAGACAATAAATGTTACTGCTCTATGGTTAGGAGAAATGAGAAATCCTATTCCCATGGGAGAGAAAACTACATCTCCATGTATGACAAGTAGTTAACATTATGGATAGCATCTGCCTGAGCTCTTATCATGATGTAAATTTGTTTTCTATTCACTGGCTTGAATAGTAACAAAATAATACTGAAATGTGAATGAAACACCAGCTACAAATTTTATTACAACTGCCTTAGTAATCTGACTATGGGGGAAAAGTTTAGGGGAGAAAAGAAGCAGGCAGCAGTTAATCAACTCTCATATTTGTACCCTATATTGGAAAGCCGATCTGTTTATTAGTAACAAGCCAAATGCTTCTTGGAATGAATACTTTTTTTAAAGCTTTGCCGACATTATATAGTCAGAGTTTACGTAAAGTTCCCCAAGTGCTAACAAGTTCTAACTTGTTGACAAGATTGTTTATCATCTGTTTTGGATGAAACATAAAATGAATTTTTGGCCACAAGGCTCATAAAAACTAACTTATGCCTGTTTTTTTTTTTTTTCCCCCTAGGTGTAGATGTACTAGTGGTGAGGTTCTGGATAAATCTACTTCAGATTTATTCTTTATATTAAACTGCTCAAAGACAGGACTCATATTTCTTACAAACCTAGTATAGCACATAAGTTTAGGTGAGTTTGAAGGTATGCATTGACAATAATATATGTACCGGGAACTTTCAAGACTTATGGGATAATAACAGAACTCCTTGAGGTGAACTCTAGCATTTCAAGTGGACATGGGAGACATTGTTAATTATCTTTTAATACTTTATATACATGATTTACTCAGAGGTATGGCCTGACTTTTACAGAGCTGCTCATTTGTATCATTTGCAGTCCTATGGACTGTAGCCCACCAGGCTCCTCTGTCCATGGGATTCTCCAAGCAAGAATACTGGAGTGGGTTGTCATTTCCTTCTCTAGAGAATCTTCCCAACCCAGGGATCGAACCTGAATCTCCTGCAGATCTTGCATTGCAGGTGGATTCATTACTACTGAATCACCAGGAAAGCCCCAATTCCTTCATATACGTCCATAAATATAAATGAAAGGATTAAATAATACATGAGGAAATTGCATATATATTAGGGAATTATATCAAATATTGATTTTTTTTTGGTCCCTCTGGGTGACAATGTTATATGAGAGCTTCATTTCTATCTTCATCCAATAATTTCTTTTCCAAATTTTCTATAATAAATATTTATTTTTATAAAATATGGGCTTCCCTGGTAGTTCAGCTGGTAAAGAATCCACCTACAATGCAGGAGACCACGGTTCGATTCCTGGGTCAGGAAGATAACCTGGAGAAGGGATAAGTTACCCACTCCAGTATTCTTGGGCTTCCGTGGTGGCTCAGCTGGTAAAGAATCTGCCTGCAGTGCAGGAGACCTGGGTTTGATCCCTGCATTGGGAAGATCCCCTGGAGGAGGGCATGGCAACCCACTCCAGTATTCCTGTTCAAAGAATCCCCATGAAAGAGGAGCCTGGTGGGCTACAGTCCATACAGTCACAGAGACTCGACTGAGCAATTAACTATATATTTCTTAACAAAGTCTTAAATTATTGAGTACCTGTATCTAATTTCTGATGGAGAAGGAAATGGAAACCCACTCTAGTATTCTCGCCTGGACAATCCCATGAACAGAGGACACCTTCCAGGCTATAGTCCATGGGGTAACTAAGCCTTGGACATGACTGAGTAACTAACAACAGCTAACTTCTAAAAGGGAAGAACTTGCACACAGTCTAATTACATTTTAATCAAGTCTTTCTACACATTCTACACAATCTCCTTAGTACTACCTCTCAGTTAGCTAGTTTTATGCCGGGGTTCAGTCTAGGGTTTAAAATTTTTTTTTTAATCTATTTCAGAAATTATATTTCTCATTTTCTACTTGTTCTTGGTTTATGCCTGTTTTTTTCCTTCCCATTAATAGTTGCTATGCATTTAATTCCTAGATTATATGATTATTTTATAGCAGTTTTTCAGAATGTTTTATTTATTTCATTTTATCTAAAGAACATTTGGGTTCTGGTTATTGTAATTTTGCATTTTTTCTTAGTGTGAGTTGTGTGTTTGTGTTTGGAATTGTGGTTTGTGGCTTTCTGCCTTTCACTTTTCACCTATGCTCACTCCCTAGCTGACGGTATCTATCTTTGTTCAGTTTCTTCCAAGCTTCCAGCTCAGAACTTAGTCTTTCACTGGTGATCTCAAGACTTTATAGGTCTCGTACTGAACCCATGGGTGACTGTTTTCAGATTTGGTCTTAAATCTATATCCGTGTCCTTTCATCCTCTCTCTAGAGATGTTGCCTCATGGCACTGTCAGCAGCAGCATTTTCCAGTTTCCTTTCACAAATGAGTTTGGGGTAAGGAACTTCACTTCCCTTATTCTTAGTTTCAATTGGTAATTTTGTGTTTTAAGTGTTACTTTTAAATGTTTGGCTTCAGAGAGAGGCTTACTCCTGAATATCGTGTATTACTTTTATAAAATAATAATAATAATATGATTTTGTTTCAAACACCATTGAAAATGGTATGCATTGGCCAACAGGAGTGAAAATTGATTTTCAGGTAGTCTCAGTACAGAAAGATGATCTCAGGACCTTCACAATTTCAGAGATGGAAGTGTACACAATTATCAAAGGTTCAACTTCCTCATTTAAAAACAATGAAACTGAGACCTAGGGAAAATGAGTTGCTTTGCCAACATTTTAATCCCAAGCATGTGGGGAAAATGGGCAAAGTAAAATTTTATTCTTTATTCACCAAGGCAAAGTCCATCATAAGATTTAAGATGAGCTGTTCTCCCTCTTAGAAATGTCCCCCAAGGGCCAAAGGAAATTGTCTGCACTATAGAAGGCAGAAACAAAGAAATCAAATTGTTCTCATCTACAAACTGCAAGGCTAGAGGAGCGAGGTCAATCAATATGTGTATTATTGCATTTAGTCCTGGCTGGAACACTATCACAGACAAGCCTTAATTTAGATTTCTGCTTCTTTTACCTACAAAAGTCGGCCAGGTCCTCTGTGTGGAATTCTCGTTGGTAATAGTCTTCTCCCCTGCTGGAAAGTGTCAGCATTCCGTGTATGGACAAGGCTAGTCACATCTATATATTGATTCCCATCCAAGTGAGAACCCTCTTCAAGTGACAGGGTCAAATTAACTTAAAATACACACACCGAGAGTGTAAAGCAACTGGAAAAAATATGAAGAAGGTCTTGCTAAACACTCTGCATTTCTGATCCATTTCACTAAGGAAAAGTCACTGATAGAAGCAAGAGAACTTTCCAAAAAATCAGTTTTACTTCATAAATTTAGATTTCTTCTCCAATCCAGCAACTAAATGTAACATTAAAATCTTAATAGTGCTTTCTGGATTTTACATAACTTACATAAATTATTCTCCCTTAGACTGCGGGGATTAGTTACTGTTATAGCTACAGTGGGCTTCCCTCTTAGCCCAGCAGGTAAAGAATCGCCTGCAATGCAAGAGACCCTGGTTTGATTCCTGGGTCAGGAAGGTCCCCTGGAGAAGGGATAGGCTATGCACTCCAGTATTCTTGGGCTTCCCTGGTGGCTCAGTCAGTAAAGAATCCACCTGCAATGCAAGTGACCTAGATTCGATCCCTGGGTTCGGAAGATTCCCTGGAGGAGGGCATGGCAACACACCCCAGTATTCTTGCCTGGAGAATCCCCATGGACAGAGGAGCCTGGTGGGCTACAGTCCAAGGAGTCGCAAAGAGTCGGACATGCCTGAGTGACTAAGCACATGCAGCATAGCTACAGTGGTCCCCACTCGGATCTCCTCGTCAGGACCATCACCCAACCAGCAGCTGCAGGAGAGCGCTAGCCCTGGTTGCTCACAGATGCCCACCTCTTGGGGCATTGCCCTTGACCTCAGGGAACTTCCACTCCTAAGAATTGCTTCCTTCCCAGATATGGCTAGTGGTCACCTCCAGAGAGCATCCATGCTATTGATTTGGCAAATACATTATTTTTCCTACTAGAAAGGAGGTTCAGAAGCAGGTCTGGCTCAACTGGTGCTGACTGGCCACAGAATACACTTACATTGTCACATGTCATCCCTTCCACCCTCATTCCAAAAGGCCCTGGACTATCTGGCCTTTTCACAGAATATTACATTGGTCCATCTTATTGACATAATGTTAATTGATCAAAGTGAGCCAAAACATGGCAATGAGATTGGAAGTCCTGGTGAGAACGTGCTTCAGAAGACGGAAGATAATCCCTATGAATACTAAGGCCTCCTCTATTAATCATGTTATTACGGATCGCGGCTGGGTTATGGTAGGAAATTCTCTCCTAAGTAGAAAAGAGTTTTCCCCTAGGACCTCTGTCACTAAAGGGGAAGCTCGGTGCCTATTCGAGTTCTTCAGGATCTGAAGCCAGCTTATCCCTGCTTGGGAATACTGCTCTTACCCATGATGAGAACCTTGTGGATCCACTATGAGTGAGGCCTGGATCAAGATTCCCTGTATTATGGGAACCCCATTTATCCCACTTTAATGGGGGACAGGATAACTTTGTATCTCAGAATATCATTGTCAGCATGAACCTGGTATTTAACAGTCCTTGAAAGGCCTATGTTCTATCTGTCTTTCCTTAGCGTACATTTATCCGAGAAAATGATGGTAGGTCCTTCTAGGGAGGGTTGGGAAATTCCTACATATGTTCTTGCCAGAGAGTTGCAGAATCATTCTTCATTTTGACTCACCTCTTCTTTGTTAAATGGATTCTGTGTCTGAGAACTGGCTCATGTCTTGAAACTAAGCAAGAATGCTGAACATTTGCTGTCATATGGGGTGGCTTTCCTCAGCCTCCTGGTCATTTATTCTTGACTTACTGTTGTATGAAGTAAGTCTTGTTCTTGGGGGCTGCCTGTCTCTCTTGCTCCCAAGAATTCTGTATCTTGGTAACCGTTTCATAGCTCCCTGCAGACCAGGACTCTCAGCTACTGCTCGTATCTTGACACTCGTTACAATAACTGTGCCCACTTGAATTTACTCTGTTAAGTGCAGCCACCTTATATATCAGATCTTGTATATAAGATCAGATCTTAACCCACTGATATCAAGGGGCCCAACTGTGTAACTTCGCCTGCTCTTCTTCCCTGGCCTTCGGAAGGCAGGTACCACTCAGCGTCCCCATGGTACGTTTGCTCATTTCTCCAGCGGATTCCTCATCTCACTGGCGACTGTAGTGTCCTTCAGACCCTCTAGAATGCAACTGGGCTTTCTCGAGCTTGCTCATCTCCCTGGGCACTTTGATCATGCCCTCCACTGTGTGCTGTGGAAGTTCTGGCATTTCATCTTCACTTAGTGCAGCCTTAGCTTTCTCCAAGCTTTCGAAAGCATCCCATCGGAATATCCCTTCAAGGACTGGCTTGGCCTGGTGTGTGTGCTGTGTGTCTCCCGTGTGCCAGGTTGCACACAGGTGTGGGAGTAATCCTGCAGGCTGGTGACTCAAAGGGGACATCCTGTCTCAGATGAGCCTCCCGCCAAAGTGGGGCAGAAGCATGTGCGCCCACTCGGCCCCTGGCTCCCGTTCCCTCCTCCTCTCCTGCCCAGCCCAGAGCTGCTTCAGACAATATGTATTTTCTTAATCCCACACGTTCTGAGAACTATTGGGAACATGAATATAATGTGAACTTAATGTCAGATGATATGAAGGAGATGTTTCAATATTTGGGGGCTGTAGTGGTATTGTGAATGATTGTTTCAGGAACCATGCTTATTTTTTTGAGTGGATACTAAAGAATTTAGGGTAAACTGTCAGAATAGCTCTAGTTTTAAAAACCTGGAATGAAACAGATAAAGGAAAAACACTGAGAAAGTATTAAATCTAGGTGATAGGTACATGGATGTTCACTACACTAAACTGTTATTTTACATGTTTAAATTTTTTTCATTATGAAATTTTTTAATGAATTTAAAACACAATAAAATTTATAAAATTTAAAAAATCTACCTTGCCATGTTAATGATATAAAATTATACATATGAGAGAATAAGTAAAGTACAATGTAAGGTACATAGAAGGTGCTCAGTAAATGCTACATAATATTATGCTCCACTGGGAATTCTCCGTTCTTGAGTAAGGACTCGTGTGTTCTCTTAGAATAAATTGTGTGATCCTCTGAAAGTAGCTTCACTTAACATTCATCTTTTTAGGGTAATGAAGGATAAATCCATGTTGCTTGCCCAACAAATACTATTAGCATGAATACAGAATATGTTAATACTATTGTAGCTTGAAGACAAATGATCAATAAATTAAGCAGACACCAACAGTACCATCCCAGCTGTGAATTTCCTGATGTTTGGTAAGCATCCATTAAGTGATGGTTATTAAAGGCTGACAGAACAGCACATTTCTTGATTTTCGGTGCTTCAAAGAGTGTTCCAGTCCATGAAGATATGATTTCAGGAGGTGAATGTGCATTTAGCATATAAATAGCTTACAAGCAGAAAGTTGTATGTTTTCTTACCACCCCATTAGGCTATTTTATAATTTTATATTCTATGAGCTATGAATTGATTTAAAAATTAACGAAATGATAGAATTTATTTGAAACCATTCTCTCACTTCAAAGATGAGGAAACTAAAATTCAGGGAAAACTAAGGCCTGTCCAGACCAGAAAATAGGACCCTGTTTTCAGTTCTGTGTCCTGATACACAAAATACACACAAAGCATGGTTTAAAAAAAAGAAAGAAACTTTGGATGGGACTTTAACATAATCTGGACATTACTGTCTATTCTCAAATAATTTTGGTTCCATTAATACACATTTATTATTTACCAAGTGACAAGTGATCAGGATACTACCAGAAATGAACTATGTTTCTTGCCCTCAGTGAGTTCCCAACCCAGGGGGGAAATTAAATGGACAACTGTGTATAAGTCAGCTGAGAGCTGTGGCAACATCAGATAGAGAGGCATGGATGATGCCAGAGCTGGCCCTGAGAGCAGATAGATGTCGTGGGGCCAATGGATCTAATCTGAGTCACAAAGACAATGAACAGGTATTCCTCAGATGAAGTAAGAATGACAAGGGGCAGTGTGAGTAACGGCACAGAAATGTGAAAGGGCTTGGCGACTTTAGAGGGAAATGAAGCATGGGGTGCAGTTGGTGGGAGAGAGAAAGTTACCAGGGGAGTGGTCCTCTACAATGTCTGCATATCAGAATCACCCGATAACTTTCAAAAAATACTAATGTACAAGCCCTCGCTTCGGGACCATATGATACCTGGATATCCGAGGTAGACATAGGTATTTGAAGAGTTTCCAGATGATTCTGCATGCAAGGTTGAATATAGTGAACTTAGGTGAGCCTTCTATGAAAGGAAAACGTTTTAGGTCAGTAGGTATCTGGATCTTGCTGGTCTGATCGGGGGTCAGATCCTGACTATTAAGACTTTTATTTCTGATCAAGTTCTCTTAGTTTAAAAACAATAACTTTATCTGATGACTCAAAAACCTAGCTTTTGCTGCAAGTATTAGTTTTAGTTGCTGAAACACTTCCGAACTCTCTATAATGAATGGCAAAACCAACACAGTATTGTAAAGTAAAATTAAAAAATAAAAATAAACCTCAGAATCAGGGTAAGAAACTCAACTTAAAAGCTAAAAGACTCTATTTTCTCAAGTTTAGGTCCCTATTCGAATATCTGCGGACATAAGTATCAGAGAAAACCCAGTATAGGATAATGTAAACTTTCTTGATTTGCCAAATTCTCATATTACAAGCCCAACCCAGAAGTTCTCCAGTGTTGTTTTTAATTCAATCATTTAACTTTCATTTATTTTAAAACTATTTATTACATATTTACGGTGTGCCAGGCACTGACCCAGCTCTGCAGACAGAGCTGTGAATAACTCACCCAGCTCTGTATCACAGAGCTTACATTCCATCAGAGGACTTTCAGTTCACTTCAGCAGTTCTAATTCCATCCTCTAATTCTTTGACAGATATAAATAACTCAGAACAAATTTTGGATTTGATTAAAATATGCAATCAGTTTTTTCATCCCTCTTCCTTTTGCCCTCTGCTCCTTTTCTTACTAATCTCATAAAACACCACTGTCATTATATGTCATTCCTCATTCAAAGGTATCCAGCAGACACCCGTGGCTTACAGCAGTGAGTCTGTGGTCAGTTTTTAACCTCTTCTCCCATTTCATAGGACTTCCTTTCAGAGGACTTCCCTGGCGGCTCAGATGGTAAAGCATCTGCCTACAATGCGGGAGACCCGTGTTTGATCCCTGGGTTGGGAAGATCCCCTGGAGAAGGAAATGACAACCCACTCCAGTACTCTTGCCTGGAAAGTCCCGTGGATGGAGGAGCCTGGTGGGCTACAGTCCATGGGATCGCAAAGAATTGGACACGGCTGAGTGACTTCACTGGTCATTTCATCCCTTTTTGAAGGACCACTGTTGTGTCATCTATTATTGAGATGAATCCCCTGGTGGGTCAGATTGGAGGATGAAATGCAAATTCCTAGTGCTAACTTCAGCCACACCTGACCCTACAACTTCCTGTTCAGCTTGATCAGCTTCTGGTACAGGAGCACTGGTGATCTCGGTGTTACTTGCGTATTTTCTACATTCCTGTCTAGAATCTTTCCTCATTCTGCTTCTTCTCCCTTCAAGTCCCCAGTGCTTTTGGTATCTTCCACTCTTCAGCAATAGCATTTTTTTTTTTTTTGCTTTCTTGAAATATTTTTCATGTTATTATTTTCATCTCTATTTACTTCAATAGATCAACAGCCTCTTGAGGGATCAGGGCTGGATTACTTAAACATATGCATTATGCATAGGCCATGGAAGTGGTGGGCACTCAGGCAGTACAGGATGAATACAAGCGCTTTGGGCTCAGAATCTGCAGACCTTGGTATATTCAGTTACCAAAGAAGGGAAGAAAAATAAATTTATCTTTTTTCTAAGTTGCAAATCAAAGTCTATTCACTTACCAACAAGGGAACATACAACAATGAAGAAATTCATTTATTCGTTGGTTAGAAAAAGAAATCAAGGGATTTTAAGTGTTGGAAAGTCAGAGTTAATGGTTCTGCTAGTTAATTGTTAACTGAAGACTAGCTTTATAGATAGAATAGAATGAATCCATGGATCCAGCATGATTAGTTGAAATCAGCCTCATTGTTCACTTTTTTGGACAATGTCTTCAGTTAGGTTCCGTAATATTAGTTGCTCAGTCGTGTCCAACTCTTTGTGACCCCATAGACTGTAGCCCACCAGGCTCCTCTGTCCATGGAATTCTCTAGGCAAGAATACTGGAACGGGTAGACGTTCCCTCCTCCAGGGGATCTTTCCAACCCAGAGATCAAACCCAGGTCCCCTGCATTGCACACAGATTCTTTGCCAGCTGAGCCAGCAGGGAAGCCCAGTAAGGTCCAGGAAGAGTCTCGGATATTGAGATCACTCAAAGTTCACATCTTCTATCTGCGTCAGCTGTTTAGAGTCAGTTATTGTGACACACAATACTGAATGTACTAACTAGGAATGTATTACCTTAAGTGGAAATTTTCCTCTGTGATGACTTGTTTAAAAAATGTTTAATGTTTAACATGTATACATTGCCTAGCATGTTGTGCACACTTACTACAATTAATGCAACATTTTTCTTAAGTAATATTTGCTAATTGATTAATTTTTGCATTGGTCCCAAAAGACATGTCCTCGAATTTTTTTATCTTTGGAAAGAATTTGGAGAGTGAGGAGAACTAAATATATTGATTTTAATAAATATTACTAAGGGGTAATATATAATTCATTTGTAGTCAGTCAACACACTCAATCTGAATTAAATTTTATTTAAATTTATTGAGGTTGGATGTATGGCCCCAATGTGATTTCTTTTCTATGAAAATGGATTATATCCTGATCATTGATCATACTGTTTTTCTATATTTATGCTAATTTTCTGTCCAATCATTTTATTATTAAGACAAGGGTCTTGATTTTTCCACATACAATTTGGTCTTTTGCCTATTTCTCCTTTCAGTTCTATTAAATTCTTTTAAAATTGACTAATTTTTTTAGGGCAGTTTTCATTTCACAGAGAAATTAAATAGAAAGTACAGAGGTTTCCCATATATTCCTTGTCCTGACACACGTATGGCTTCCCTCCTTGTCCGTATCCCCCACCAGAGTGGTACATTTTTTACAGTTGATGAACTTGCATTAACACATCAGTATAATCGAAAGTCCATGGTTTGCATATATACGATGCAAAAGTTTTAGTTGTACTTAGGAGGAATAGGGGAAATTGTCTAATTTATCTTCCAAGAAGCAGCAATCTCAATGCAGTATTTAAACAAATCAAAGTATATGCCAAGAAATCCATGTAAACAAAAGGTCAGAACTTTAAAATTAAAGACAGGATCAGTTTTACTGAATTTTCTCTTATTTCAGGCTCCAACACGACCCGTCACAGCATTGTTATTGATATACTTTATATTTAAGATTTACCTTCATAGAGCAGACAAAACAACCAGTGGCTTCCATAAGAGAGAAACGTCTGACTCGAATAGAGAAGGTCCTGAGTCGGCTGCTTAGGGCTGGGGAAGAGCTCCATACATGGGCAGGACTTGGGGCTCTGGACGTTTTATCTCACCATCTTCAGTCTGTATCCCCACCCCCCCAGCCGGGGTCACCTTGTGATGAGCATGACTGTGTCAAGTGAGGAGGAGAAATGACAGAAGAGCATAAAGGGTCCTCTCTCAGCTGAGACAGCTCTTTTCAAGCAGCCTTTCCACATCCATCTTCCGGGTAAAGATTCACCCCTTTGCCATGGCTAGCTGGTAAAGAAGGTTGGGAAGAGCGTCTTTCATTCTGGGATGCAATGTGTTCAACTAAAGTCAGAGGTCCCCATTTAAAGAAAAAGTGACCAGATACTGGGGGGAACAGTTAGCAATGTCTAACAAGCATTACTACCATGTTAGATCCCAAAGCGTGAAGGAGACTGACCTAATTCTTATTTTATAATGCCATACATACTGGTAAATAGTGATAATTTTCTTAGGAGGAAAATGCAAAGTCAAATGCTTTAAGTGTACTTCAAGAATTATAAGATACGTGCATGCTGAGAATTATTGGAAATTATCAACACTGACAGTTTCGCTCACCATCTCCCTAGGGCTGGTTGGGAAGTTCTGCTTTATCATTCTGGCTCATATGAATGGGGGTTATTTTAGATCCAAGGGGTAATTTGTCCTGTTCCTTGAGAAAATATCTGTTTTTTTTTTTTTTCCTTTACATCCAGCCCATTGCTCTGAATATTTAAGAGACAAATTCTCATCAGCTTCAGGATACTGTGGTTGATGTCAATATGGTCTCATTCCCTGAGCCCAAATCTCCTAACTTCTCACTGCTGAGAACTCTAGGGTAGTGGCTGGAAAGTTTTCTTGGACAATTGGTCAACCAGCGCATCGTATCTATTCGAAGAAGAAACTTATATTGTAACAATTTTGAAGAAGGGTAATAGGTTTTGTTTTGCTTTCTTTGCATCACCCACACCAGCGCAATATCAGGATGGAAGCTCTAAAATGCTGAAAGGCACGATTTTATTAAATCTTCAAGGCAAAGCACAATAAAGCCAGGGGTCTGCAACAGGAAAAGTTTTGTTTATTTGAAAGCAAAAATGCATCAATCAATCCATCAATCACAGAAAAAAATATAAAGCACCAGTGGAGTAAAATATACCATTTTAGTTACATTTCTCGCATTTACCTGACTCATAGATTTTAATGTAACAGAGCTTTTGTGAAAGATAAATCCAAGAACATTTCATGATACCTCAATTTGGGAAAACAAGGGCAGAAAGGGAAGAAATAACCTTTGAAAAGACTTTGTCAATGAGAAAATGCTATTCAGGTGATAGAATCCTAATGTCTCCAACAATGAGTGGTAGTCATGTGGTGTCATCTCTCAAAGAGATAAAGATATTCCCTTAAGGTTACACGTGAGGAATCCATCACAGTCAAGGCTTGAAGGGAACTGCACCTTCTAACTACAGAAAACCATGCTACTGCCCAGGTCAGGGACGCAGCAGGCACAAAATGAAGTGGGTGTCATAGAAAGAGAAGTCAGTCAGAAAGAGAAAAACAAATATCACATATTAACACTTATACGTGGAATCTAGAAAAACGGTCTAGACGATCATGTGTGCAAAGCAGAAATAGAGGCACAGACACAGGAAACTTGTTCATGAACACCAAGGGGGGAAAGCAGGTGTGATGAATTGAGAGATTGGGATTGACACATATACAGTATTGATGCTATGTATCAATAGTATGTATCGAAAAGTAGATAACTGATGAGAACACGCTTTATAGCCCAGGGAACTCTACTTCATGCACTGCTGTGACCTGAATGGGAAGGAAATCCCAAAGGGAGGGGGAATATATGTTTATGTGTAGCTGATTCACGTTGCTGAACAGTGGAAACTAACAGAATACCGTTGAGCAACTATGCTCCAATAAAAAATAATTTAAAAAAAAAGACAGGCAACACCGCAGCCAGCCCAGTGCTCGAGAAGAGCAGAGATGCAGGAGGGGCAGCTCCGAGGTCCCCCGCTGTCATCATTTCACTGACACACACCCTGTCGTCCACCTGAGTGGCCAGTCCCCGTGTTTTCATCTCTTACCACGATTTTCTGAAATGTGATGTTCCTCTCATCACTATTCATGGCTTTTCGGTTCAAGCCACCATGAGATTCCAACCGTCTCATCCTCTGTCGTCCCCTTCTCCTCCTGCCTTCAATCTTTCCCAGCATCAGGTTCTTTTCCACTGAGTCAGTTCTTTGTGTCAGGTGGCCAAAGTCATTCATTAGTCACTTGCTAGTACTGAGTCACTGTAATTAATTCTTATGAGAGATGTTAAATTTTAACAAGAGAAACCAAGAAAGGAATCTCTTCATCCGAAAGCACCTGCTGGTGAATAAAATGTCTTGGAGAAAAAAGATATAGAGCTGTTAGCACTTTGTCACTCTCCAGCGACTTCTGCCCGGACAAAGCTGCTTTCCCAGGGGGAGGAGTGAGGAGTTCCCTGCTGCCAACAGTTCCCTGGTCCTTCTGACTTGAAGGAACGCATGGACCGTGGTCATAGTTTTTTCCTCGGAAGCTCTGCTAAGTTCTCTAGGCACATGAAAGGTCAGGGGCTGAAGATGGGAAGAGGATGCTTTTATAAGTAGGAGAAATATCTTCAGCTAGCTGAGGTGCTTCCCTGGTGGCTCAGTGGTACAGAAACTTCCTGCCAGTGCAGGAGACGCAGGTTTGACCCCTGGGTCAGGAAGATCCCCTGGAGAAGGAGAGGCAACCTGCTCTGGTATTCTTGCCTGGAAAATCCCATGGACAGAGGACTCTGATGAGCTATAGTCCCTGGGGTCACAAAAGAGTCAGACACAGCTTAGAGACTAAAGAACAAGAGCAACAATCTATAGATGTAACTTCAGCCTCCTGGATTCCAGGAGATGTGTTCTGTGTCCACGTTGTAATTCAAGACTGCGTATGTGGGAAGAAAATTTATGTGGTCCAGAAGATGCATGAAAGTAAATTTTGAAATAGTAAAATAATATATATTCAATCACAACACTATAGATAATCCTGTTTAAGAAATGGTTCTTTCTTATGTTTAATTTGGTCTAAGATTCCATCAGATATCTGTGACCTCATCATAAGATCTTAAACCAAAGAGACAAGTTCACTATGTTAAAAGGGAAAAATTCTTTCTCTTCAGATATGTTAGCAAAAATGGGTTGGAATGTTGAATATCATTCTCTCAAATAAAGCTTGACAGAATATAAATCTCTCTTAATAGGTCTTATCCTCTTTTGAAAAATGCAGCAGGGGAAAATGAAAATAGTCTGTGCAATAGCTTTGAATGGATTTAATCCTCCACATTGGTCTCCTGACTCAGCTGTGAAACAAAGGACCTGGAAAACCAAGGTAGGAGCTTAGATTCTTGCATAAAATGGGATTTGGGGTTTATTCAGAATATTGCCCAGTCCGGAAGAAATCGTAATCCAGAACACATGCCAAACTAGAAGCCAGTTCTGAGTTTTCCTGTCACCCAACATTTAAAATAAAATGTAAAAAAATGGATTTGGCTGCACCAGGTCTTACTTACAGGATCTTTCATCTTTGTTGTGGCATGTGGAAGCTTTTAGTTGTGGCATGCCTTTTGTCCAGACTCAGCATTCATTTGGATTTTGATCAGATTTGTAGAGTAACCGAGCAGGCAGGACCAACATATCCAGTGTACACAGATTTTCTGTTCTTCAGAGCATGGGCAGCTCCTGTGCATGTGTGCTAAGTTGCTTCAGTCGAGTCTGACCCTTTGCGATCCCCTGGACCTTAGCCCACAGGCTCCTCTGTCCATGGGATTCTCCACTGCAGTGCGTTGTCATGCCCTCCTCCGGGAGGTCTTCCTGACCCAGGGTTCGAACCTGGGTCTCTTATGTCTCTTGCACTGGCAGGCAGGTTCTTTACCACTAGCACCTCCTGGGAAGTCCAAAGTGTTCATCGCTCAGTCTTGTCTAACTCTTTGTGACCCCATGGACTGTAGCCCACCAGGCTCCTCTGTCCATGGAATTCCCCAGGCAAGGAAACTGGAGTGGGTTGCCATTCTCTTCTCTAGGGGATTTTTCCTATTCTACCCAGAGTGAATTCTTCTATTTTCTTGGTAGTGGGTTGAGTTCTGGGACTGAACTGAATGATTGTTTGTTTTTTTTCATTGAAGAAATAATACTTAGAACTTGGAGATCACACTGTCTTTAACTGAGTTATAAGCGTTTATCATGCAGTGTCTCTTAATAATGACCAAATTAATTATTGTGTTTACATCTTCCTGAAGTTTCCTTAATTCTTTTTTCTAGCTTTATTGAGATATATTTGACATAATGACATTGTGTGCATTTAAGTTATACAAGGTGATGATTTGACACATGTATATATTGCCAAATGCTTACAACAATAAAGTTAGTTAACAAGGTTAGTTCACGTAATTACCATTTTCTTCTTGTTTCCATTATGTTACAGTGAGAACATTAAAGCTCTACTCTCCTAGCAACAGTCTGTGAAGCAGTATTGTTATTGTATTAGTAGTCAGAACACTATTGTTGGCTGTGGCCACAATACTGTATCCTAGATCCCTGGATATCTTCATTTTATATCTGAAAGTTTATGCCGTTTGACCCATATCTCCCCATTTCTCCAACATCTCAAGCTGTGAGGGTCACCATTCTACTGTCTGTTTTTGTAAGTTCAATGTTTCTAAGTTCCACATATAATTGAGATTACAACTTGATAAGAAGAGTTAGGGGCCTCCATTCATGGCAGAACAACGAACTCTTCATTTAAAATATCAATACATAAGAGCTTTTCCCAGAAAAAAAAAATATATATGTATATATATATATAAACATTGTGGATTGAAATTTGAAATTGAAATTACACACGTGAAAAAGGCTTTCATTGGAAATAACAGTTATACTACTTATTTTAAAAGTAAATTAATAAGAAACAATTAATTAGGCATTTATACTTTTGTTTTTCTGACTATGAAATGTCACCAAATGGCCCTAATTGATGAGAAAACAATATCTCATTATAAAAGAGAATCAGCTAATGATTATAGATGAAATGACAGGGAGAAAAACACCGCCACTGACTAGCTCGAGTCAGGCAAGGGTCACTGATGAATGATAAAACCATTAAGTAAAAAGTGCCTGTGCTGAAAATACTGCCCTTCAGGTTAAGTCCCACCTGTAAAAAGGGAAAATATCCCCTCAGAATGGAGAAATGGTTTGTCACCACCATGAATAATGGGTCAGCTAGTCACTTTGTGCTTCTTGAGGTGATGCAACATAAAATACTCGACATCAGCAGCAACTCATTCTGTTAAAATTGTTAAAAAATATACAAAACATAAAACTGTTTTAATCATTTCTAAGCACACAGTTCAACGTCCTTAAGCACAGGTCAATATTATTCTACAACTTTTACCACCATCCATCTCTAGAGCTTGTTTTCATTGTCCCACACTGAAACTTGGTACTCACTGAACATTAACTTCCCAGTCCTTTCCTCTGCAAGACCCTGGGAACAACCATACCGCCCGCTGTTTTTAGTGAAGTTAAGTCAGACAGAGAAAGAAAAATATCATATGTCACTAATATATGGAATCTAAAAAAGTTGACACCCTCTTCCAACAACACAAGAGAAGACTCTACACATGGACCATCACCAGATGGTCAACACCGAAATCAGATTGATTATATTCTGTGCAGCCAAAGATGGAGAAGCTCTATACTGTCAACAAAAACAAGACCAGGAGCTGACTTATTACCAAATTCAGACTTAAACTGAAGAAAGTAGGGAAAACCGCTAGACCATTCAGGTATGACCTAAATCAAATCCCTTATAATTATACAGTGGAAGTGAGAACTAGATTTAAGGGCCTAGATCTGATAGATAGAGTGCCTGATGAACTATGGAATGAGGTTCGTGACATTGTACAGGAGACAGGGATCAAGACCATCCCCACGGAAAAGAAATGCAGAAAAGCAAAATGGCTGTCTGGGGAGGCCTTACAAATAGCTGTGAAAAGAAGAGAGGTGAAAAGCAAAGGAGAAAAGGAAAGATATAAGCATCTGAATGCAGAGTTCCAAAGAATAGCAAGAAGAGATAAGAAAGCCTTCTTCAGCGATCAATGCAAAGAAACAGAGGAAAAGAACAGAATGGGAAAGACTAGAGATCTCTTCAAGAAAATTAGAGATACNGGTGTATGTGCACCTGTGGCTGATCCATGTCAATGTGTGCCTGGCCACCAGTGTTGGAAAGTGATTGCCCTCCAATTAAAAAAAAAACAAAACTCTTTCTTGGTGCCACTTCCATTGTCTACATTCACCTCACTAGAAGCATCTCTCACAGGGAACCCCAATTACTTATTCACCTCTCAGTCTTCCAGGCTTTTAGAGGGCAGAGCTTTTCTTAGATACTTTTGACTAAGTCAGTTTGTGTAAAACAGCACCTGACTTGTGGGTGGCAATCAAAATACACTTTGTTAAATGAATAAATTAGTTCCTTCTAAGCTAGTTTGGTACTAGCCCTGAATAATATACGTTCATGCCATCCACATTACCACGATATGCCACTTCAAGTCATTTGCAGGCAAAATCATTGGTGTGATGCTAAAATTAACTGGGAGAAACCACCAGAAACCATGCTGAGGTCTGAAAGGCATGACGTGGAAATTGGAATTCATTTGGCTATTGAAGCTGTTCTTGCTACAAAGTTAAATGTCTGTTTAACATGCAGATTCTATTAGAGCTCTTTATGAAGTTCACTGTATATTTCTCTTTTCTCAATTCTTTCATATTTACTGATCCAAACCCCACTGGCATATATTATTCTAATGTGTGTGAGGTGGGCGAGGTGGCGCCAGTTTAATAGCAATCAATCAGTCAGGTGAAATAACCAGTAAAAGAACTTGCTGCTGCCACTGGAACCTCCTTGACCTTTCCCTCCCCTTCAGTACTGGTGACCATCTCTCCCCCAGCAGACTGCCTGACAAGGCACCTGTCTTGTTCTCTTTAATTGGGAGGACATGTGCAAGTGGTTTGGCACTGTCTGGCACAATACAGTTGATGAAGACTGGTGAATTCCTTCTGTCTTCATTCATTCTCCTAACTCTTATTCCTGGATCCTGTTAATTCCTTCCCTCTTCTGAATCTGAAATCTTCCCATTCCAAACCCCTACTTCTTGGCCAAAGCCAGCCTTGAGTCCTCAGTAGGAGAACACCCTCTTTCTGAATTTATTCTTTTCAAGAAAGAGAAAAAAAAATCACTCCCTACTCTTCCAGGCCCATATTAATTTCTCCAATCCCTGTCAGGGGTGTCTGAAATTATTCTGTTGGATAAGACCGTTTTTAGCTTGAGTTCTTTACTTGGAGTTGCTTGTTAAAATTTGAATGGCCCTGAGAAGAGTAACAGTATCAGTTAACAACACCTGATCTGCAATGAGAGGGACAGACAAAAATGCATGCCCCATCTCTTTGGGGAAAGTCCAAAGCATGAAACACTACCAGGTATCCAGGTGGAGTGAATTTCACAGAGCAGAAAGATGGGCTTGAGATGGAGAAGGTAGGAAACAAAACCCCCACGAATTTGCCACTGTTCCCTTATCCTTAGATGACACCTGTCTGTGTGTTAGTTGCTAAGTTGTAACCCCACGGACTGTAGCCTGCCAGGCTGGTCTGTCCATGGAATTCTTCAGGCAGAAATAAAGGAGTGGGTTGTCATTTCCTTCTCCAGGGGATCTTCCCAACCCAGGGATTGAACCCTGGTCTCTGGCATTGCAGGCAGACTCTTTACCCTCTAAGCCACCAGGGAAGATACCTATCTAGTAAATTACAAATACCTTCTCAATCTTGGCTGCACTATGAGACTAGGAACCCTGACTTAAATCCCTTTGATTAAAATAGTACAGCAATGCCTATCAAAATGGTATACAGCAAAGGCTCAATAAATGGCAGTAACTTAAGTTCCAGTCTCCCCAGACTCATTCTTAAAGCTGTGTTCAGAAACAGTCATTTAAGGATGCCTAGTCTTCCTCAAATCCACTATGGTAGTGTCTAACTAGGTAGGCAAATCATCACAAACTTTAAGGTCCTAAAGGTCTTTGTCAGCTGACTCTTTTCTACCTAATTACCTTTCCTCACAACCACACAAACACAGGTGATTTGATGAATTTATTGCCACATTTTCATCTCATGTCCATGAAAGTTTCTTTTCCCCTGACTCAAATATTTTGTCTTTCTTTAAAAATAAATTTTAAAGTCATCATAGTTATTATGGAGAGGGATGTATTATTTTTCCGACTCTCCATTGTACTTTTATTATTGAAAGCAGAAAAAAAAAACTGTTTTAATTAAAAACAACTGTGTCAACTCCAATCATATCTACCACTTTATAAATGGACTCAAAATCCAGAAATACAATTGTAAATGATATAAACAGCTGAAAACGGAGAGACAGATCTGGGACCTAAAAGCTCTAGTACTTAGCAAAATGACAGTTTAACATAAAGCAATGAAATTTGTAAAGTATTTACAATGTGGTTAGCATTTCTGAAAACACTGTATTCCTACCCTTCGCCAAAATATTTAACATCACCAATTACTATCTTAAGTTTTAAACTGTCCACATCATAATCATTTAAGAAGCTAGAATAACTACCATTATTTTGAAGTCATAAATTATGGACATTTTGAAATAATTACTCACAGGTTTCATATTCCTATGTACTTTAAACTTTCAATATTATTGAAATGAATTATTTATCTTAATATTAATAATTCCCACTAACATCTAAGTGCAACATACAAAATGTTTTAAAATGTAAAATAATTCACAATAATTATGAAGCCATAGAATTACAGTTGGAAAGAATATCACTCCTCTTAAGTGATATATACTGGTAAGTATTTAACAATTAGATGAGTATAGGAAAGCATCTGATATGCAGCGTTTTCCAAGGTTTTATAGCACAAATACCTTCCCCAATTTCATGTTACCAACATGAAGTCAGGGGTCACAGAGTTGGAAAGATAAGCATACAGTCAGCTCTTGTGAGCCCATCCAAGCTGGCTCTGGCACATCCTAAATATGCAAAACCAGACAGTGTAGCCTTTTCATTCCTGAACAGTTTTCACAGACTGACCATTGCTTTATAACCCACTGTACCTTGAACACTTACTGACTTAACACCCATACATTATCATGCTTACATGTTTACCGACCAACTACTATACTGATTCTGGATATATAAGACACAGTGGGAAACGCATTTTACCTCATAACGCACCCTGTGTGCTGTGCTTAGTCTCTCGGTCATGTCCGACACTTTGCGACCCCATGGACTGCAGCCCACCAGGCTCCTCTGTCCATGGGGATTCTCCAGGCAAGAATACTGGAGTGGGTTGCCATGCCCTCCTCCAGCACATAATGCACTCTATGTACACATATATGCAAGTTTAGGTACACATACACATGTACACATATATGTGAGTTTAGGTACACACACACACACAAAAACCAACCCAGAAGCTTCACAAGATGAAACACACTCTTCCTATATGCAATGCACAAGATTTTCTATTCTATTTCATTTTTAAATATCTGACTTTGATCCATTAAATTGGATTCATAATGCCACTATTTCAGTTCAGTTCAGTTCAGTCACTCAGGCGTGTCCGACTCTTTGTGACCCCATGAATCGCAGCACGCCAGGCCTCCCCTCGCATCACCAACTCCTGGAGTTCACTCAGACTCATGTCCATCGAGTCCGTGATGCCATCCAGCCATCTCACCCCCGGTCGTCCCCTTCTCCTCCTGCCCCCAATCCCTCCCAGCATCACAGTCTTTTCCAATGAGTCAACTCTTCTCATGAGGTGGCCAAAGTACTGGAGTTTCAGTAGGGGCCCTCAAATTGAGAAAAAGTGTTCTATTAGATGCTAAGCTCACTGAAGATAGGATTAAATGTCTCTTGTCTGTGTCTAGCCATGTGACTACTAGTAATTACTGAGGCCCAAGAAGGTTTAGTGACTGCCCAAAGGTGAATCTGAATCTGCCAACTCTGTTAAAATAGCCCTCAAGGCAAGTGATAATTCATTACACAGAATCAGTATATTCACGGCTCAACATGGAAAGCTAGAGGGTCTTTTAAGACAGACACTCCTTCACCAGAAATTCACGGAAATGTTTTTTATAATTGTACTAAAGCTGTCAGTGTTGAAACTCTGGCCCTTTACCCTTTGTGGCCTTATGGCCAGCCCGGCCTGTCTGCCTAGGATGACTAAGCAAATCTGAGTGGGCAGCATTTCTCTTTTACTGATAATGTTCACCCCTACAAAGTATTTACAAGACACCTATCTTTTTCACAAAACATTTCCAATCCTCTAGGGAGGGAACCTATATAAATGCTGATAAAATTAAATATATTACATAGAATATACATACTCCCATATATAATATACATTAACACCAGCTTTCCAATAACCAGAAGCCAAAGCTTTAATTGGAGAAAATACTCACTCAGGAAAATAAAGTCAGGATCCATGGCCTTCTCTCTTCAGTGTGCTCATGCACTACATTCCTTTTTTATAGGTGCTATTAAATGTACACTATAGTTTCAAGACATTCTAGATAAGTATCTTCACTAAAATACACAGCACGATTAATCATCTCAGTGACAGTGCTCCAATTTAACATCTTGGGGATTTCCTCCCCTTCTTCATCATTTATTTGCCAATATTTCCTTGTTATGAATATCCCCCTAGTGACTTTCCCTGGCAGTCACAGCTGTGCTGCCTACTGTGTCTACCTTGACTACAAATAACACCAATTCTTAAAAGAGCAAGCCCTTCAGATGACACCTCCGGTTCGAAGAGAAGCCTGGCTACGGCCTGAATTCCCAGAGACCCCATCCACACTCTCGCAAGTTTGAACTGATAAACCTCAGCCTCTAAGCAGATAGGAATGTGAGACACGTGATGCTGGCCTAATTACAAATGAACAACAGTTGGCTGAACGGTCAACAATCAACTGCTGCTTTATATGGTCCTTAAAGGACCCCCTTCTTCTACAGCAAAAGGCTTTCTCCGAAGTAGCCACAGATCACAACAGAGCCACAAAATCTTAACAAATTACAGAAACCCGACTACCAAGAGCCTCCATAATTATGACTCACAGATAATCAGGATTTTCAAAAAAAAAAAATAATAATACCATCAGAGACAGTTCTGCATTGTAATTACACTAATTCTGATGAAGATAATAACACTATTTAGGCAAAAGAATATCAAGAAATAAAGCCAGAGAAAAGCTGCAAGGATACAAGAAAGAGTCCTAGTGCCATCCAGTATCTACTTCGTGTCTACTTCAGAGAGCAGCCTCCACAGGCTCCACTCCACAACCAACTGAAGAAGGAAATAAAAGCAGAACTCACCAGCTTGTATTCAGATAGGAGGTTTAAGGAAAAAGGGTACTTTTTTCAATAATAAAACTCTACTGCAAAAGAAGTCTGAAGACAGAAACACACCAAAGTAGATCTGCAAAGTATATCCAGAAAGGCTAATGCCTTCAGTGAAATTGTGTTTACCTTACTTTACGTTTTCTATAGGGAGATTTGATTAATTAAAGTTAATGTTGCTTCTATCAATATTTCATAACTTTTCTGGAAAGCTTTTTTTTTTCTTCAGTTTTGAGAAGACACCAATTTAGACTATTGTGTTAGACAAACAAAACCACAAAAGGCTTACCAGTCAAGCTAAGATACATTAAAATGCCTTTCCTCCCCAGAGC
>SJYV01049026.1:544988-559988 GCA_006410875.1 Neotragus pygmaeus | reverse complement strand
TCTGTTTCATGGTAATTCATCAGCTCTAATGATGATTTAATTAGTATAACATTTATCAAAATACATTTGCTTAATAAATGAAATTTTTATCATTAGCAGTCATATGTTAAATTCTAGGCCTTCCACTTTAGAAGGCATGTAGATAAGTCAGAGCGAAACTAGGGGAAAGGGAGTCCATGGTGACAGAGCAGGGACCTGGGGAGCTGGTGAAACACTAGGGACCAGACGCTCCAGAGAGAAGAGCTCGGGGCAGAGTACTTCCAACATTTAAAATGTTGGCCTGAAAAAGTTATCACTTGGTTAAGAGCCCACGGAGAGGGCTTGGGTCCAATGGATTGAAGACAATTAAGGAGATAAATTCCAGTTTAATATAAGAAAAAAGTGCATAATGGCCAATTCTAGTCAGGGATGAAATAAGCTGTGTTCGGACCAGTGGCTTCCATGTCACTTGCAGGGTTTTGAACCAGTGCAGACACCCACTTGGCCAAGTTCTGGAACAAAGGGTTCAAACACCAAACTGATGATGGGAATAACTGACTTTTAACAAATTCTGAGAGTCAGTGTCTCCGATTAGATGTTTCCCCCAGATCACAACATACCTACAGAACTCTCTCAGCATTAACTGAAGTACTCCCTTAGTCCTATTAATTCTGCAAATCTAACAAGCTTTTACTTCAATGTAAAACAAACAAAAAACCTAAGAGTATAACTTAGAACATATTGAACATCCAGTAAAGTATACTCCAGCGGATCAGGCACAAGGGAAATAGTTAGATGGGCCCCTCTGTGTATTCCTCTGTCCTCTTACCTCCCTGATGTTTGAGGATTCCTGCATTTGTCCATATACTGGGAGAGATGTCTAGGTATACGTAGGACCCACATTTTGAAAGCAGGCAGATCTGAAGGCAAATTTGAGTTCTGCTACATACTAACTATGTGACATTGAAAAAGGAGTGTTGCCTCTCTGAGTCTCACTTCCCTCACTCATAATGAAGATAAATTTTCTTTTATACAGATTAAAGATGATGATATAAAATATTTATCACAATGCCTGGAATAAAATACAGTAACCATCATAACTATGACTTCACTCATTCAACAAATATTTACTGAGAGTTATCCATGTCAGTCACAGTACAAGTGCATCAAGAAGTACTGTCTACACTCTACTGGAGTTTGATAACCATGAAGCTCATAGATCCCACTGCTAACTGGAAACATAAATGGCAACTTCAGTGGACCTGAGGGATGTGTAATCACAGAAAGGTGACCTCCATTGCTTTGATCTACATTTTATAGATCACTGCCTTTGCTATTGTTCAGTTATGAAGTCCAACTCTGTGACTCCATGGATTGCAGCACACGAGGCTACCCTTTCCTTCACCATCTCCTGAAGTTTGCTCAAACTCTTGTCCATTGAGTCAATGATGCCATCCAACCATCTCACCCTCTGTCACCTCCTTCTCCTCCTGCCTTCAGTCTTTCCCATCATCAGGGGTCTGTTCCAATGAGTCGGCTCTTCCCATCAGGTGGCCAAAGTATTGGAGCTTCAGCAGCAGTCCTTCCAATGAATATTCAGGGCTGATTTCCTTTAGAGTTTTCTGGTTTTATCTTCTCGCTGTCTAAGGGACTCTAATGAGTCTTCTCCAGCACCATAATTCGAAAGAATAAAATCTTCAGAGCTCAGTTTCTTGATGGTCCAACTCTCTCATTCGTACATGACTATTGGAAAAACCATAGCTTTGACTCTATGGACCTTTGTCAGCAAAGTGATATCTCTACTTTTTAATATGCTGTCTAGGTGTGTCATAGCTTTTCTTCCAAGGAGCAAGCATCTTTTAATCTCATGGCTTCTATCACCATCTGCAGTGATTTTAGAGTCCAAGAAAATAAATCAGTGCCTTAAAAGGAGCTGAAATCCCTCCACCAAAAGTCTTACTCCCCAAACATTTATACACATATTATCTTCCTTCACAATGAGTGGTCTGTGAAAGTGAAAAGTGTTAGTCACTCAGTTGTGTCTGACTCTTTGTGACCATATACACTGTAGCCTGCCAGGCTCCTCTGTCCACGGAATTCTCCAGGCAAGATACTGGAGTGAGTTGCTGTTTCCTTCTCCAGGGGATCTTCCTGACCCAGGGATTGATCTCAGGTCTCCTGCATTGCAGGCAGATTTTTTACCATCTGGGTCACCAGAGAAGCTCGAGTGCTAAGAACCCTCTTGGCAAGTAAGAGTAAGGGTGCTGGCTATACTTGGAACTCTCATTTAGTAAGTGTTAGAATGCCACACTGCAGAGTTTCTTAACCAAAAGCATTCTCAGTCCCATTCAGAGAGCTCAGCATAGTGGGCAATTTACCACTATGACCTCCCTTTCTCCAATAATTTTTCAGATCTGGGAAATAGTCTGAACCACAATTGCTGAAAAAAGTTATGCCAGTGCTACATCTGGAACCAAATGAATAAACAAGACATTAACATGCAAGTTCTCCATAGCTTGAGGCTCTGTTGCATTAATGGTGGTGAAAGGGTAGGTAGGGATCAGCAGGCACAGAGGGATAGGTGAAGCAAGGTCAAGGTAGCTCAGGATGCTGGACCAACAATTACAGAACCAATGGTCAGGGAAAGAAGCTATGCCTGAAGGCATAGCCCAACATGAGGGATCTGGAGAGAAGGGAAGAGCAATTTCCAACATAAAATATTTGCCATTTGTCCTGAGGGGCTATGCCATCCATAGTGGATCCCTACAGTGCTAATCCCACTAGCAGTTCATTTCTAAGAATGGGCTCCAACACTAAAAGAATTATGCATATACATATTAGGTTAGGATGACTATCATCTTTGAGTGAGAATAACTTACATTTATGTAATGCCTTACAGCCTTCAACCTCACACGGTAAAGAATCTGTACAATGCAGGAGACTTGGGTTCGATCCCTGGGTCAGGAAGATCTCCTGGAGAAGGAAAGGGCAATCCACTCCAGTATTCTTGCCTGGAGAATCCCATGGAGAGAGGAGCCCTGTGGGCTACAGTCCATGGGGTTACAAAGTGTCAGACATGCCTGAGTGACTAACAGTTTCAACACTTTCACAGCCTTTAACATGATCTGTACAATAGCCAGGAGTTTTTATTAATATTTTAATTTTAAAGTGAGGAAACTGAGAGTTAAGCATTTAAGTCATACAACTAATAAATGAATAGACCTGTCCCGGAGCAACTCTTCTGACCCCATGCCCAATACTCCTTTCACCAGACAACAGCCAAGTTTCTAAAAAGGACTATCCCATCAGCAAATTCTGTTATAAATAGGGAAAATCCATTGACAGTGCAAATAATCACCTCTAAATTACTACAATTTCATAAACTTTTTTCTTCTATTAACAAAGAGTACCCTATACAGTGAATCCAAAGTGGACAGCTTTCACACCTAGAAAAAACACCTCGCACAAGCCTGTATTTTCATCGAGGAAACTGAGACTCAAGAAAGTAAAAGGTCATGCCAGAGAGAGGTATTAACAGAGTAACAAAACTGGATGTGGACTCAGATATTCTATGCATTCCAGACCAATATTCTTTACTTTTGATGACAGTGCCCAAAAGCCCTGAACAAACATTAAAAATTTTTTTTCTATGCTTAAGAAACCTCAGCATTCATGTTGCAAGTTTGTCCTGATCACTCTCTATCAAACCTATCTGCATTCCTCAGGATCTGTTTTAAAATAGTTGGAGGCTTATCTTCTTACCTACCAACATTTTAACTTGCTTTTCACCTTGTTGTGAGAACAATCACGCATCCAAGACTCCCTAGATACAGGTGCACGTGGTTAAACAGTTCCAACTGCCTTAGCTAACATTCACCCAGATTCTGTTCCCTGATTTCCTCACAGCTCTTGGCTTGGGTAGGAGAGGGCAGTAACATGCACAGTGGGGATATGGGTTTCCAGGGAGTGACTGTCACATTTCAATTCTCTTATCGATTACCAAGGAACTCCACCATTGCTGATTAACCTTGCACATGCTTGAAGAAATATTTTAGTCAATGAAATTGTTTCGCTTTGGGGAATTACTGAAGTGTCAATGGAAAAACAATATAATCATTACTTAAGAACTGTTTTTAACTAATAACCACTATACCTATTCTCAGGCTATTTTTCACCATTTATTTGGCTTCGATATTTTCCAGTATTCTTGCCTGGAGAATTCCATGGACAGAGGACCTGGCTGGCTATAGTCCATGGGATTGGATAGAGTCAGACATGACTGAACAACTGACACTTTCACTTTTATCTATATGCTGAATCCCAATTCTCTGTCTCCTGCTCACCTCTTAAACCCAAACCCAAGGTCTATATATTCATTCATCTGTTGGACATTTCTACTCAGAGCTTCCATTTATCTTTTTTTTAAATAGAACACATCATGTATCCTCCCTAACTGGCTCTTTTATCCCCTGCTGGAATTACCTCAGGGATCAGCTGCACACTGTCTCCCAGGTACCACCTGCTGGCCATTTATTCTTTCCTCCCCTCATTTTCCATTTGCTTGGAGTCATTAAACCCTTTCTAAGTTTTCTCTTACATTTTTCTACAAAGTCACTTCTCCACTCGCAGTGCCCTATACTTTCCTTCACTCCATCCACCACACAGAAACAGGCTCTCTAAATGCAAGTCTGACTGGGTCACTGCCCTGAAGAGCCCAGCATCACCACTTGGCATACAAGGCTCAGGATGACCTGAGCCCAGCCCTACCTCTGCAGCTTCACCCAGCACCATCCCCGCATGTTTATCCTCTGCTTATCACTAGACCACACCACTTCCACATTCTACACGTGCATACATGCCTCTGTAGGTGCCCCTTCACTTCCTCCATGATCTTGCCTCTTACTTTGCTGACTGACTTCCATGTATCCTTTCAAGACTTACCTAGTTCATGACTTTAACTTGAGCAGCATCAGCAAGCAGAACACATCTGATTTCCTCTACAGAAGGAATATCTGTACAATATCTCCTCTACGGAAGTTTTCATTCTTTTGTTTTGTTTTGTTAAAATATGGACTCTAGTTGAGAACATGCTTTACATTTTAGAATTTCAATTCTAGAAACTGTTGTAAGGCCAAAGAGGCCGGTGAATATATGTAGCTCAGTAGTTCTATATCCTCCATATCTAAAATTATCTCAGGAAAGTCCCACAAGAGGGTTAAAATAAAACACGTCTATAGTCTATGAATATCCACCCCAATTCGGCCCAGATTTTCTCTTGTGTAGTCTAAAGGTTCTAGAAATAAATGTTTCTTCTTCATAAGACAACTACTCTAATCTTTTTCTACACAGTCTAAAGACCTAATCCGAGGCTCTTTGTTAATTAAGCCATACTCCAAAACATTTTTAGCTGAAAAAAGTTCATCCGCCCAAAAAAAGAAGGGCTCATGGGACCCTTCCCTGCAGCCCTCTTGCCCAGCTGAACTAAGCTTAACAACAATCTTGACTAGATCAAAAATGAAGACTTTAGAATAGAATGGATCATTATCTCTACAAGATGTGAACACAACCTGGGGTAGAGATGTATATCCTACCATTAGCAGGCATATTTGCTAACCAGCATAGTTAAGAGGCGGGTATTATCTAGACTTTAGGCCACCTGCAAAATGAATTAAATCGGTTTGTCTCAGTGACCAAAAATAAAATCATAAATGTGAAGGCCTTGGAGATGAACATAAAGGAAAACACTTCACAGCAAGTCACTACTTAGAGGTTAAGATTTCAGAGGTGAATAGGGGGCTACCAAATACTAAGATTCCTCTAGCAATTTCAGAAATAAGAGGGCCTCGCTGAGTCGTGTCCAACTCTTTGCGATCCCGAGGACTGTAGCCCACCAGGCTCCTCCGTCCATGGGATTCTCCAGGCAAGAAGACTGGACTGGGCTGCCATTTCCTTCTCCAGGGGAATCTTCCCAACCTAGGGATCGAACCCTGGTCTCCTGCATTGCAGGCAGACGCTTTACAATGGGAAGCATAAGGGAAGCTTCAGAAATAAGGACTCATGGAAAAAAGCAACATATGAAGTTTTTGTCCTAGTTCAGGATGACACATGGGGCCCTTGGTGACCTGGCCTCTTGTCAGTGGTAAGGTCACGGTAATAGCACTGTAGCTAGATACTCAACCTCCCTTGTGCCTGGATGTGGTCCTATGACTGTATTCTCACCAGCAGAACAGAAGAGGAAGTGATGAGCACCACTTCCAAGACCAGGCCTTAAGATACCAGATATGCGTTCTCCTATACCTTTTTCTTCTGTCAAACTATATCAAAGTAACAAAAATCCAGATTTGACCATGCAGACAAGAGTAAGGCTGATGGTAGAGCAACACCAGAGAAGGACCCTGGAACCCTGAATGACCCTGCAGATCAGGGTCACCCCTTCAACTGGGCCATTCACCTTGAATTATTAAATAAAAGGGAAATAAACCTTAACATTTTTTCAGCTACTGTATTTTATAGTCTGTTACACCATTTTAGCTTTTACCTCCCTAGTAACACCTGTCCAAGTTTTTCCCACTCCTCATGCTTCAAAATCAGCTCTTCTGTAGAGTCTTTCTGAGACAACTGTGGCATATTTACCCCTCTTCCGAGTCACCACAGTCCTCTGTTCTTAACTCCACTGCAGCTATCGTCACAGTTTGTTTCAATGACTTGTTTACTCTTCTGCCTCCCCGAAAGAAGTAACTCAGAATTCTGGAGGCAATAATGTATCATCCACTATGTTTTGCAAAATGTTTGGCACAAGTTTATAGCTTAATGATTCCTAAATGAATAAATCAAGTTGGAAACCACACAGACATTCCTAGATCGATTGAAAGTAAATAATAGTTGTTGATATACACATTTGTCAGCTCACACTCAATGGTAATCATGCTGCTAAGCATTAGAAGAAATGTTCAAGTCTTCCAAGGGCATGGCCTTTCTCTCTAATAGAAATATTAGTAAAATGTAATGGTTGCCTCATCTAAGAACCATGGTTCAAATATATGACTAATGACAATTTAAAAGATAACTACAACTAAACAAAAGAAAGAAATGGCCAAAAAAAAAAAAAAAAGATCCTTTGATAAATTACTCTATATTGGCAACATTTGGCTTCCCTGGTAACTCAGTGGTAAAAAAAAAAAAAAAAAACCTCCTGCCAATGCAAGAGACATGAGTTCAATCCCTGAGTCAGGAAGATCCCATGGAGAAGGAAATGGTAACCCACTCCAGTATTCTTTCCTAGGAAATCCCATGAAAAGAGGAGCCTGGCCAGCTACAGTCCATGGGTTGCAAAAGAGTGGAACACGATTTAGTTACTAAACAACAACAGCAAAAGGAACCTTTATTTAACATTGACTATGTTTGTTATTAAAATTAATATTATCCGTGGTAATGAGGTATAAAAGCTTTAGCCTTCACCCTAATCAATCACCTTTCCAGTTTCTGAAATAAGTGGCAAAAAAAAAGTAACATGAACTTTACCTCTGTCTGACTTCTAGCATGAATGCAATTGATACTAACACTGGTTTGAATCAAATATAAGACTGGATTTCATTGTCAATGAAAAAATATTATACAATAGTCAAATAGAAATATATCAAGTTTGCAGGCATGGGGTAGAAAGGAACTTGAAGATGAGTCAAAGTGACTAAATAATATGAAGTAGAGTATTAGAAGATTCCCTTTGCATATGCAAATATTTTTATCTCAATATTTTGTACCTTATAGACAAATATCTGTGATGCTTTTAAAATTTCCATTAGTCTATTTTATTGTGGCATAACAATAGATCTTTAAATTTGAACTGTTCTGAGATTAACTGGAATTGGATCTTTAAAATTATTTTAAATTTAATGATTATGCTGTATTAAGCACTTTTTTTTTTCAAACTCCAATAAGAGTTAACAGCCTTTGGCATGTTGCTCTTTCTGTCTGAGGAAGAGAAGTAAACAGGTAAAATCACAAGTAATCTTGACACATGTATTCTATTCATTATAACAATTAAATTTACAGAGTTAGGGAAATACTCTGGAGAATCTGCTTCCTCAAGTTTGATTTGGGTTGAAGCCAAAACATTTCAGCGTTGGTACTCAGGAGTATTATTTAGAAGATAAATTGCCTGATATCAGATTTTGGAAAAGGTAGAATTACCATCAAGTCTTGTTACACAACAATTCATTGGAGGGAACATACCCTGTATTATTCAGTTTTGCTTATCATAAAAAAAGGATTACTACTAAGGAGAATTTAATTGGAATAAAATATCACTGAATTACAGTTTAGTGTAGCATTTCAATAATAAATAAACCACCTCTTTCTCTCATTTTATTTTGAGGTTTGACTGTACCACTGGTATGTAATATATATTTAGATATGTGTTCTTATCATAAATCTTTTAACACTAAAGTAGATTGTACCAGCTAATAGGAGAGCTTCAGTATTGATCTTCCACTTCTTTTGAATGACAAAAATGGTTTCAACTTTCAGTGTGGCAATATCTCAAAAATAAATTTGAGTGGAAGAGATTACATTCAACTAAAACTACATTATGAAGCAGCAGCAGCAAGGTAATATAAAGTACTTTTCACAGGTATATTTGAGATCTGTACATATTTTTCCATTTCTTTCAAGGTCTTGATTCAACAAGATTTATTAGCACTGTCTTCTTTAAATTAAAAAAAAAAGACTCTGTATAAAAGTTTGTGTTTTTCTGTCTCTAGAACCCACACTTCTGCACTCAACTGTCTCAAAATAACTACTGTGAATAAAAGCCTTTTCTTAACTTGGTTAAGTTGAATTACATTTTAGTTGCATTTTAGCCAAGGTTAATTCTTTTCATGGAAAAATTCTTAATAGGGCTATCAGGCCTTCAGATGAGAACTTTGAAATGCTAACATGTGATCATGGATAATATTAATGTTGAGACAAGGTGTATAATGGCTCAGTGAAGTGGCATGTTGAAGAGTAAAGACAATAATGCATATACTCAAAGTGGATGGGGTAGAGAACAAGAAATATGTCTAAATTCTACTGATATTTTGGCAGGGATTTCCTACATCACTTTGAATAGATTTACATTAGTAAGATGCATAAAATAACCTGAAAATTCCTTATATTCCTGGTGTGCGTGGAGGTTCTTGTTGAGTACATTTGTCCTTCTCATCATGGAACATATTCATGCACCGTCAGCACAGATGCTTCTAAAAAGAAAATTATACACCCAGATACAAACATCCATTTCATCACCACTCTCTTTTCCTCACCATGTGTGATATCTAATTACTTAGGCAGTCCATCTAGTCACAATGGAACCACAGGTGCCACAAAGAAGTCTCAGTACAATAGGAATTGTCTTGCATGGAGGAATAATGGGAAGTTCCCATACTCAAAAGTTTCCTAGGACACAGGATCCAAACCTTTCCTTTAAAAGATGTGGAAACATATGATAATGCATGTTCTCTGTGTTTGGTATTTCCTTTTTGACTGATACACAGCTTCAGGCTTCCCACTATGTTTACTTGTACTTTAAAAGGCACTTTTGAATTGTGCTCATGAGGAGAAAATACGACATATTTGCAAAGAGAACATAACCGTTTGTTCGGAACTTTCAATTTGCTAATTCAAATGACTCAAGTTATATCCTATTGTAAAGAAACTATCATCACAAAACCACTTTTGTTTTTTCTAAAACCAGAATTTTAGAAGAATCTTAGTCATGCTTCAACTGCATGTCATTGCATTCATAAATGGGCTTCCCAGGTGGCACAGTGGTAAAGAATCCACCTGCCAATGCAGAAGACACAGGAGATGTGGGTTCAATCCCTGGGTAGGGAGGATCCCCTGGAGCAGGAAATGGCAAGCCACTCCAGTGTTCTTACCTGGAAAATCCATGGACAGAGGAGTCTGGTGAGCTACAGTCCCTGTGGGTGCAAAGAGGTGGACACAACTGAGCACAAATGCACAAGGCATGAAACGCATTCATAAATATCTCCCTATGTTCAGTACCAGTGTGTGCGTGCTTGCTAAATCGCTTCAGTCGTGTACAACTCTTTGCAGTCCATAGACTGCTGCCCACCAGGCTCCTCTGTCCATACTGGAGTGGGTTGCCATTTCCTCCTCCAGCGGATCTTTCCAACCCAGGAATCGAACCTGCATCTCTTATGTCTCCTACGATGGTAGATGGCTTCTTTACCACTAGAGCCACCTGGGAAGCCCCAGTACCAGTGCACTGAAGTATGTTTCCTCCTGTGTTTATAGACTAATTTGTCTTGTAAATAACTGACCTGGAGCTGATCCCAAGACAGCACATTATTATCATTAGATATTTGGACAGAACAAAGAACAAACCACTGGAGATTGTCTTGTTAATATGTATTAAATTTTAAAGGAATTACTTCATTTGAACAAAAAAAAAAATATAATCTATAAGTCTCTACCTTTCAAGCTCTGATAATTAATAAAAGAATCCTCATCCTCTCTCTTCCATCCCCAGGAAGCCCTGGACTAGCAGTCAGCTGATTCAGCTCTGCTTTAAGTTCTGCCGCTTACTACTAGAATGGCAGCCTTGAAAAATTCACACTATCTTGTGTCTTGGTTTCCTGTTCAAGACAGGAAGTGAGGGACAGGGACAGCAGAGAGTTCTGGCTGCCTAACAGGGTGCCTGAGAAGGCCAAATGCATGGGAGAAAAATCACTGGAAAGTGTAAGTTCAGTGAAAATATGAAGGGTTGTTATTGGGTTATGATTACCTAAATCTTCAATGGAAAAAAAAGTTAATCTCATTCACTAACTATATTTTAGAAGTGAGAAAATCAAGTTAGAATATAAGGTAGATTGTGTTTTAAGAACACTATCTTAGGACTCAATGTTATTTCCATGATTACACTTAACTAGTGAAGTGAAGTAATAAACAAAATCATATATCGATCAATGCCTCATACATAGGTGTTTGTGTGTGTGTGAGTTGTGTGCGTGTGCATGTGCGTGCTCTTACATTATCATTGATTATGCAATTGCCATTATGTGGAATATTTCATGGAGATTATGTGCCCTTCATTATTAAACAAATTTCATTTCAATAGCACTAACCAAATACAAATAAGAATCATTTATATGTGATTATTTTAAAAATTCTCCAAAAGTCTCTTGCTAGCCTTATCTCATACCAAGTTATTTGGAAAAACTCCACTCCTACGCAGCACTTCATGCATCTCTTTGATTTCTAGCCTGGAATAGTTAAAAAGTAAAGCAACACAGCTAACTACACATTCATTTTCTTAGTACAAGTAAAAATGACTGTTGTTTCCTTGACACAATAAATTCCTCCATTCGACAGCCTCCTGAAAGTGGCTAAAAGGGCATAAGATTCTTCTACTTCTCCCAGTTCCGTTACAGGATGATCATATCACTGCAAGTGACTGCCACTCCTGCCACTAGTTAGAATCCAAACAGCCCAACCCTGGAGTTTCTTTAGTAAAATCTACTTTTATCAAAAAACAGATATTTGTTAATTACTCCTTTCTTATAATGTAATATTCAAAAATGTTTCCTTAAGTATAAAATAGAGCCTCATATAGAAAAAAAAATAATGTATCATCAAACAGAACTCTACCAGGAAAATAAATGAAACATGTAAATAGACCTTGTGTCTCTTTGCCCTTCTCCATCAATCCAAACTTAGCCAGAGAAATGTAAAGGCCTGATTCCTGAGCCCCAGGCCCTTGTGTGTAGCCTGCACATGTACCATGCCTGCTACTGAAACTGTTTAATAATAGAGGAGCTTGCACTTTCATGTAATTCATAATTAGAAGAAGACTACAACTGCACTATTTAAAATCAAGCCTTTGTTATCAGCACCAGTTTTAGACAGAAGCTGAGAATCATTTGTGAGCTGCGGCAGACCCAGACTGTTCAAAGCAATTGCTGTTCAGCATGAAAGCTGCAATGGAGGTCACGGAACAGGTCAGGAGGAAAGATAGTGTATCGATTTCACACCAGGAATAGAGGCAAAGCTAGGGCCCACTGTTGCTGCATGTGATGTATTTCACTTCGGTTTAAGGCACATTTCATTCCCGTCTGAGAGGGGGTGGGGCGCAAAGGGCAGTGGATTTCACACGGAATCATGATGAATTCTGGACTCCTGGATTCCAGTAAATATCTCCTTCCTGGCATTAAGTATTTCTGTAGCAGAGTGAATATAATGAAAATTAGGCTTCCGATGGTATGGTAGCAAGAATGTACCCTAAAAAAAGGTACCTATGTTGTGGGAAGTTCATTTCCTCCACTTATTAAAATGCAACAAAAGCAGACATGAATGTAAAAGCATAAAATGTATACAAGTGAAGAGCTCTGCAGAATGACCTCACAATGAGCATCATTCACGTGGTCAGAATGATGTTACAGATGGCTCAATGAAAGAAGTCGACTAACAAATAAACCTCTCAAAAAAGAAGTCTTGGTCATGGCCTCCACGTAAATCTCTGAAGTCATACATAGGATATTGATGACACCAAAAAATGTTACTTAGTGTTTCCACATTGTACATGGACTTTTCTTCTTCATCAACTCAGAAAAGACATTCATACTGAATAAGATCTAGAAATCAATTTATGTATATCAAACTTTGTCCTGCTTCAAGCTGGCCTAAGAAAACTGGTAAACTCTGTTTATTTCCAATAAATGCCATTAATTTACAATAACAATTTTTTATTCTGCCTTGACTATGACTGTCAGCATTTTCCTACTTTCAAAATTTATATCAGTTGGGTGAGCTTTGGAAAATAAAATAGCTGCTGGATGTTTATGATTATAAGCAAATGGAAACAGGGCAGCCTGCTTATCTGTCTTCCCATTGGAGAAAATGGACTTTTCCATTCATGTACTCACCACATTAGTCCAGCTAATCCCAAAAGCCACCCATCTTGAGTGGGAAATAATTTATTTGTAATGTTAATAGCATTGTCCCCTTTAAAAATACTAATTTCATTATACATAATATAAATACTTATATTAGTCTTGCAATATTTGTTTTTCCTGTTTAGAAACATATTTTCTCTTTTCAGAGAACTAAGATTATATTAGAGCACAGAGACATCCTTCTAAATTATTTACATCATTTCTCCACCTAATCATTATTTCTCTTAGACTGATCCCAGGCATCCGTGCAGGCCTTTGCATTGCACCTTCTTCCTGCATGCCTTATTTGTTATTTTATAGGTAAGGAAGATCAATTTGCCATGTGCCATAGAAATAAAGATATGGCAATTAAGGCATGTATACTGATAGATTCTTTAAAATTATTTTGTTTGTTCCCAAGCCTCCTTTCCTAAGGAATTTAACAACTGAGAAGGAATTTGCACATTTGCATTTTATCCGACAAAAGAAAATGAAAAAGCTCAGATATATAGAAACATTAAAATAGAGACGAGAGAGAAATAAATATTTTTCTCACAAGGAAAATTGACAAGTGAGAAGAAACTACACAGAAGTAGGGAAAAGTTAGACAGAAACCAAGTGACATGATACTATTCTAGACCAGATGGCCTTTAAACTGAATCCAAAGTATCAAAAAAGTCCAATATCTACAGGAAGCTATAAGACTAATCAATCCAATCAGTTATCTAGGAAGATAGTCAGTTTAATAGAGAAAACAACTGACGTAAAGAGCAGTATAGAAACTTCCTGCTAAACCATTTATGAAATTTGGCTGACATGTCACCATTCCTTCAGTTGGTTCATAAGAACCATTCTGTCAACTGGTTTCAAGGTCTCAATCCAAATTCTCTAAGCAGTTCATTGAGTCTTTTGTTATTGGCAATTTATCTTTAGAGAAGTTTGAATACATATAATTGGTATCATTGCTCCAAGAAATATTTTGGCTAGCACAGTAATTTAAGAAGTTTGATGAAGTCCCAACCACCTATCTTACTTAATATACAATATGAATTCAGAAAGAATCAATGGTACTCCAATATGTACTTGAACTCACAAAAATATTGCTTACATTCTTTAACCAATTTTTTAATTGATGCTAACATTTTTAAACCTAATTAAGGCAGCTAGTTCTCAGATTCATTCTTAAGATGATCATTCTTGGCTTCTGTTGAGATATTCTCCCCACCCCGTATATACTTTCAATCCAAAGACATGATATTTAAGTACGTTCTAAGCAAAAGTACAGCAGTTCAATCTCCAAACCAAAACACCAAGGCTAAAAAGATGCCGCTTAGTCAGAAGTGCAGCTTCAAACTGCATCACCAGTTCAAAAAATGGCTCTATCTTTTCTGCAACATATCAAGGATGATGATCTGAATAAGATGTCTAGATTCGTGAGCACATAGCCTCTTATTCATCTAAAACAGAGTAAGTCAATAACATGTATGTGTTTGTGCTCAGTTGTGTCCAACTCTTTGTGACCCCGCAGACTATAGGACACCAGGCGCCTCTATCCGTGGAATTTTCCAGGTAAGAATACTGGAGTGGGTTGCCATGCCTTCTGTCAAGGGATTTTCCTGACCCAGGGATCAAACCCGCATCTCTGACATCTCCTGCACTGGCAGGCAGGTTCTTTTCCACTAGCACCACCTGGAAAGCCCCTTATTAATGTTCAAACTGGTTTTAGAAAAGGCAGAGGAACCAAAGATCAAATTGCCAACATCCGCTGGATCATGGAAAAAGCAAGAAAGTTCCAGAAAAACATCTGTTTCTGCTTTATTGACTATGCCAAAGCCTTTGACTGTGGGGATCACAATAAACTGTGGAAAATTCTGAAAGAGATGGGAATACCAGACCACCAGACCTGCCTCTTGAGAAATCTGTATGCAGGTCAGGAAGCAACATTTAGAACTGGACATGGAACAACAGACTGGTTCCAAATAGGAAAAGGAGTCCATCAAGGATATATATTGTCACCCTGCTTATTTAACTTATAAGCAGAGAACATCATGAGAAACACTGGGCTGGAGAAAGCACAAGCTAGAATCAA
>SJYV01049026.1:506417-537529 GCA_006410875.1 Neotragus pygmaeus | reverse complement strand
GATTTCTTTGGAAGGAATGATGCTAAAGCTGAAACTCCAGTACTTTGGCCACCTCATGTGAAGAGTTGACCCATTGGAAAAGACTCTGATGCTGGGAGGGACTGGGGGCAGGAGGAGAAGGGGACGATAGAGGATGAGATGGCTGGATGGCATCACTGACTCAATGGACGTGAGTCTGAGTGAACTCTGGGAGTTGGTGATGGACAGGGAGGCCTGGTGTGCTGCGATTCATGGGGTTGCGAAGAGTCAGACACGACAGAGCAACTGAACTGAACTGAACTGAACAGGAAAGAAGAATTTTTCTTTGCTCAGCAACAGTTCAGCCAATGAGAAATTGTTGTCATCCTGGACTCTGAAACAGCCCTTCAAACCTGCCTTTTTTCTTTTATAAAAGCAAGCCCCTCTCCTATGTCCTCCAGACTTGACTATGGTTTGCTTTAGTTTGATTGTTCTGAATTGCAATTCTCTACTCTTCCCAAATTAACTCTTTTTTTCTTTTCATGTAAAATGGCAGTCTATTTGTGTACGTGTGTGTGTGTGTGTGTGTGTGTTTATTTTAAAGTAAACAAACTAAATCATGGATGTGAATTAGCATACTCATTGGCCCATTCTTGTACTGAATTAATATTTTTTAAAAATTCAGTCAAATTTATGGAAAATTATAAAGCAAACATATCTTAAAAAGGACATAGCAAAGGGGAGAAAATTATTGCTATAAATATAGTAGAAAAGATTGATAATTTTGATATACATAAAGCTCTTAGAAATCAATTTAAAAACTCACTAAGATTCCCTTAGAAAAATGTGCGAAGAATCCAAGGAGGTAATTGTCAAGAAAGAAATTAAATACCAAATAAATACATGAAAAAGGTCAGTCTTTTTAATTTACAAAATGAGCTTTTTTTTTTTTTTTTCACTTATTACAGAGGCCTTTCCATGATGTGGTGGCTCTCTCATATAGGGCTGCTGGAACCTCCTGTTACTATAACCTAATGAGACCTCTAATTACTGTAACCTTTAGAGAGAGCAGGTTGTCAATATGTACCTAGATCTTTAACAATGGTCACAGATCTGGGCCTACTAATTCATGGATAGTATATAACCAGAAATGTTGCATAATTGTTATGCGTGAAGTTGTTCAAGCATATCTTAATTGCAATAGTAAAAAAAAAGAAAAGTAAAAAAAAAATCAGTGTATAACAAACACAGAATTTAAGAACAAAGAATATTTAGTGAAAAAAATGCAACAAATGTTATATGAAAACAGCAATTTGAGTCACGTGTGGTATGTATGTGTTATTGATTACACAACTGGGTTATTAATGAGCTAGGCCCATTAAGGCTCAATTTGAAAGGTCTTTCACTTTCCCCAGACACTGCATTCAACTTGCTATGTCACCTCTTTTTTCACGCTAACTGGATGGTATCTTTGGCATGTCACATAGCTGTCCAGTGATTTCTTTTGTTTCAGGAATTAAGAAGTTTAGTTCACAATGGCTGCACTGACTGAAACATTACAATGCCTTCAACTCTTGAAATCCATTCAAGATATCCTCTTCTCTTTTTCTTCACAATGGAATTTCAGCTGTTTGGTATGTAGCTTGGAAATACCTGATGGATGGGCTAGAGAATCTGCATAAATTTGGTCACCTCTAAGTTTAGAGGTGGCACAGCAGACACTTCTCATAATATGTAGGTGTTTATCACTTATTCTGAGTTGTGTTGATGAATCTGGCTCCTCTCTTTAGGATATGAGATCTGTGAACACTTGCAGAATTCAGCTATAGTGTATTTCTTAAAAATAAGGAAAAATGCTTTCCAACAAGCTTTTAATTTTGGAATTGCAGATGAAGTGAAAGTCACTCAGTTGTGTCCAACTTTTTGTGACCCCATGGACTGTAGCCCAAGGGATTCTCCAGGTCAGAACACTGGAGTAGGTAGCCTTTCCCTTCTCCAGCGGAATCTTCCCAACCCAGGGATCAAACACAGGTCTCCTGCATGGCAGGTGGATTCTTAAACAGCTTTACCAGCTGAGCCATAAGGGAAGCCCCTTGAAGATAACTGCAGATAATTTCTGCTTTATGTTTTGTTATTGCATTTTGCAAGTTTTCTAGTCATCTAGTCTTTATAAGAAAAAAATAAGAACTACTAAGTAATTGAATTTTGTTGGTACCAAAGTATATTATTCATATCATGTAAAATATAGTATAATCAACTTGAATAAAATAATCACTTGTGTTTTTAATAACAAATTCGAGTACTTAATAAAATTATATTATTTATTTAAAGGTCCAGACAAGTAAATAGACTAATCAATACTGATCATTGAGAGGGAAAAATGAAATCAGACTCGGGGTAGAATTTCATTCACTTAAATAAAAATGTGATATAACCATAACTTTATTACTACTACTGCTTCTACTTGATAGAACTGCACCATAACTGCTCACTGTGGGATTAGTTTTCAAGTTTTATCCCATGATATCTCTGAAAATACGAACTGCTTATTTCAGACAGAGGTTTAGAAATGTAGTATATTTTTTACCATGTTTACTCAACTAGAGAGTTGGCACAACTTTGGTATTCAAACACTGCTTGGAATAACTAAAGATCATGTACTTTCCACTGCTCCAGACTCGAAAAAAAATTTATTGGGAGAAAAATGGAGCATGATATCATCATCATATTCAAAATGCCCGCTCTTGCCAAGGTGAAAAAGCACCACGGATAAATGGCTCTGAATAATCAAAATACATTAGATTATTGTAATCTGGCATTTTAGATAAAGAAGATGGTTAATGTAAGTAAGGATAATAATATATATAATATAGATAGACAATATAATATAGAAGCATAAAATGTTGCAGTGTAGAACTTTGTTTTGTAAAGGGTGATTAAATTATTACAGCTTGCAAAGTCCACCTTTTATTGAGATTAACAAGGCAGAATGCTGTAGCCACACAGTGAATCCCATGACTGGCACAAATCTAACAAGAACCAGTCACTTCATTTGATATCTTTCTTCCTCCAAAATGCAATTAACAGACTGTGATTAGTTGAACAAATTCCAAATTATATTCAAATGAAAGCAATTTACCCAGAGTCTGGGTCCAACAGGTGATCATTTCAAAGCTCCTGGAAGAACTGGATGGTTTCATCTAATTGTTCTCAGGATGAAATGGACTTAAATGCATGGTTCCAACAGGCCCCTCCATGCACAGCCCATATGGTGGTTCAGTGCTAGCCTTTCAGCTCCATTAGCCTAAAGGGCAGTCTGAGTAATTATATCTTACTTCCAAAATAATTTATGATGAATAAAAATGTTTCAATCTAGCACAAAATAACAGCTAAAATGTTCTAATAATAAGGCAAAGACAGTTGTAGGTGTATGTGTATACAGGAGGCGTATTTATATTGGGAAGGAGGGGAGATACAAAAGACTAATAATAAAAATTTTTTTGTGTTAGATATGGAACACTTGAAAACATTTCACTTACTTTGTATTGTGATAATAAAAGTGTGAAATATGCATATTTCCTCCATTATTTCAAGGAAGAAACCAAGGCTCAGAAGGAATTAATATTAATCACATATGGTTTGAACATGAAGAAGCGGGATATTCAAAACCACATATAAAGAGTTAACACTACATTTTTGGTATTCAAGGTGTGTCTTTTTCTTTGCTCTCTACCAGGTTGCATTTATTTATATTCCAAGCACCATATGAATGTGGCTGAAACCATTTGTCTTCTGTTCACCTAAGTTAATTTTCAGACAGTTCAGTTGCTCAGTCGTGTCCAACTCTTTGCCTCCCCATGGACTGTAGTGCGCCAGGCTTCCTTGTCTATCACCAACTGCTGGAGCTTGCTGAAACTCATATCCATCAAGTCAGTGATGCCATCTCATCCTCTGTCGTCCCCTTCTCTTCCTGTCCTTAATCTTTCCTATCACCAGGGTCTTTTCAATGAGTCAGTTCTTCACACCAGGTGGCTAAAGGATTGGAGTTTCAGCTTCAGTCCTTCCAATGAATATTCAGGACTGATTTCCTTTAGGATGGACTGGTTGGATCTCCTTGCAGTCCAAGGGATGCTCAAGAGTCTTCTCCAACACCACAGTTCAAAAGCATCAATTCTTTGGTGCTCAGCTTTCTTTATGGTCCAGCTCTCATCCAGACATGACAACTGGAAAAACCATAGCTTTGACTAGATGGACCTTTGTCAGAAAAGTAATGTCTCTGCTTTTTTAATATGCTGTCTAGGTTTGTCATGGCTTTTCTTCCAAGGAGCAAGCATCTTTTAATATCATGGCTGCAGTCACCATCTGCAGTGATTTTGGAGCCAAAGAATCTGTCACTTTTTCCACTGTATCCCTATCTATTTGCTATGATTGATGAAACTGGCTGCCATGATCTTTGTTTTTTTGAATGTTGACTTTTAAGCCAGCTTTTTAACTCTCCTGTTTCACTTTCATCAAGAAACTCTTTAGCTTCTCTTCACTTTCTGCCATAGAGTGTTATCATGTACATATCTGAACTTACTGATATGTCTCCCTACAATCTTGATTCCAGAGTGTGCTTCATCCAGTCCAGCATTTCACATGCTGTACTTTGCATATAGCTTAAATAAGCAAAGTGACAATATACAGCCTTGATGTACTCCTTTCCCAGTTTGAAAGCAGTCTGTTGTTCCATGTCTGTTTTTAACTCTTTCTTCTTGATCTGCATACAGCTTTCTCAGGAGGCAGGTTAGGTGGTCTGCTATTTCTGTCTCTTTAATAATTTTCCAGTTCGTTGTGATCCACACAGTCAAAGGCTTTAGCACAGTCAATGAAACAGAAGTAGTTATTTTTCCTGGAATTCTCTTGATTTTTCAATGATCCAATGGATGCTGGCAATTCAATCGCTGGTTTCTCTGCCTTTTCTCAGTTCAGTTTGAACATCTTGAAGTTCTCACTTCACATACTGTTGAAGCCTCTCTTGGAAAATTTTTCCTTTTCTCCTTTGTCTTTTGCTTCTCTTCTTTTCCCAGCTATTTGTAAGACCTCCTCAACCATTTTGCCATTTTGCATTTCTTCTTCATGGGGATGGTTTTGATCACCATCTCCTGTATGATGTTACAAACCTCCATCCATAGTTCTTCAGGTACTCTAACTATCAGATATAATCCCTTGAATCTATTTGTCACTTCCACTGTATAATTGTAAGGTATTTGATTTAGGTCGTACCTGAATGGTCTAGTGGTTTTTCCTACTTTCTTCAATTTAGGTCTGAATTTTGCAATAAGGAGTTCATTTTTTGAACCACAGTCAGTCCTGGTTTTGTTTCTACTGGCTGTATAGAGCTTCTCCATCTTTGGCTACAAAGAATATAATTAATCTGATTTTGGTATTGACCATCTGATGATGTTCATGTGTAGAGTCATCTCTTGTGCTCTTGGAAGAGGGTTTTTGCTATGACCAGTACATTCTCTTCGGAAAACTCTGTTAGACTTTTCCCTGATTCATTTTGTACTCCAAGGCCAAACTACCCATTCCTCTGGGTATCGCTTTACTGGAATAATAAATTTAATTTTAAAATGATATAAAGTTTTTGTTTTGTTTCCACTTCTGCATATAAAAAAGGAACTTAGAAGTTACCAATCCATTGTAACAGGTTAAAAAAAAAAAAGTAAAAGTAAACAGATGGAAAAATCACAACACTTTGGATCTGTAAAAGAGGTAAGGACTTAGGTCATATTGCCATTCCCATGACTGGAGAAAAAGATGAGTGAATACAAAAAGTTATGATTTATCAGATAATTGACTAATGAGTGGAAACTACCATGAGAATTCATGCCCAGGTAGAAAAGCCTAAACTGTAATTGATGATCTGCTGAAGGTCCAGCATGGACATATATGAAATTTTAAAATGTCAGGGGGATCCAGTTATAAAAGGTACTATGCATTATTGTGCTTTTTATCTTCTGGAGCTCGGCCAAGTTCTCGCATTAAATAATAATAATAATCCTGGCATGCTTCTAGTATAGGGAGTGGAAAAAGGAACCACTGTAGAATATACCAGTATACTGTTCTTGGCAAGTCTGGTATTCAGAAGAAATGAGTCAACTAGAGGCCGATCTAAAGGGGGATTATCAGAGTCTCACTGAGCTGGGTGAAGAGAAATACAAAATTAGCAATTATTTCCCACTTGTAGGGGGAGAAAGAAAAACAAACCTAAAAAAAANCTTCCAATGAATATTCAGGACTGATTTCCTTTAGGATGGACTGGTTGGATCTCCTTGCAGTCCAAGGGATGCTCAAGAGTCTTCTCCAACACCACAGTTCAAAAGCATCAATTCTTTGGTGCTCAGCTTTCTTTATGGTCCAGCTCTCATCCAGACATGACAACTGGAAAAACCATAGCTTTGACTAGATGGACCTTTGTCAGAAAAGTAATGTCTCTGCTTTTTTAATATGCTGTCTAGGTTTGTCATGGCTTTTCTTCCAAGGAGCAAGCATCTTTTAATATCATGGCTGCAGTCACCATCTGCAGTGATTTTGGAGCCAAAGAATCTGTCACTTTTTCCACTGTATCCCTATCTATTTGCTATGATTGATGAAACTGGCTGCCATGATCTTTGTTTTTTTGAATGTTGACTTTTAAGCCAGCTTTTTAACTCTCCTGTTTCACTTTCATCAAGAAACTCTTTAGCTTCTCTTCACTTTCTGCCATAGAGTGTTATCATGTACATATCTGAACTTACTGATATGTCTCCCTACAATCTTGATTCCAGAGTGTGCTTCATCCAGTCCAGCATTTCACATGCTGTACTTTGCATATAGCTTAAATAAGCAAAGTGACAATATACAGCCTTGATGTACTCCTTTCCCAGTTTGAAAGCAGTCTGTTGTTCCATGTCTGTTTTTAACTCTTTCTTCTTGATCTGCATACAGCTTTCTCAGGAGGCAGGTTAGGTGGTCTGCTATTTCTGTCTCTTTAATAATTTTCCAGTTCGTTGTGATCCACACAGTCAAAGGCTTTAGCACAGTCAATGAAACAGAAGTAGTTATTTTTCCTGGAATTCTCTTGATTTTTCAATGATCCAATGGATGCTGGCAATTCAATCGCTGGTTTCTCTGCCTTTTCTCAGTTCAGTTTGAACATCTTGAAGTTCTCACTTCACATACTGTTGAAGCCTCTCTTGGAAAATTTTTCCTTTTCTCCTTTGTCTTTTGCTTCTCTTCTTTTCCCAGCTATTTGTAAGACCTCCTCAACCATTTTGCCATTTTGCATTTCTTCTTCATGGGGATGGTTTTGATCACCATCTCCTGTATGATGTTACAAACCTCCATCCATAGTTCTTCAGGTACTCTAACTATCAGATATAATCCCTTGAATCTATTTGTCACTTCCACTGTATAATTGTAAGGTATTTGATTTAGGTCGTACCTGAATGGTCTAGTGGTTTTTCCTACTTTCTTCAATTTAGGTCTGAATTTTGCAATAAGGAGTTCATTTTTTGAACCACAGTCAGTCCTGGTTTTGTTTCTACTGGCTGTATAGAGCTTCTCCATCTTTGGCTACAAAGAATATAATTAATCTGATTTTGGTATTGACCATCTGATGATGTTCATGTGTAGAGTCATCTCTTGTGCTCTTGGAAGAGGGTTTTTGCTATGACCAGTACATTCTCTTCGGAAAACTCTGTTAGACTTTTCCCTGATTCATTTTGTACTCCAAGGCCAAACTACCCATTCCTCTGGGTATCTCTTTACTGGAATAATAAATTTAATTTTAAAATGATATAAAGTTTTTGTTTTGTTTCCACTTCTGCATATAAAAAAGGAACTTAGAAGTTACCAATCCATTGTAACAGGTTAAAAAAAAAAAAGTAAAAGTAAACAGATGGAAAAATCACAACACTTTGGATCTGTAAAAGAGGTAAGGACTTAGGTCATATTGCCATTCCCATGACTGGAGAAAAAGATGAGTGAATACAAAAAGTTATGATTTATCAGATAATTGACTAATGAGTGGAAACTACCATGAGAATTCATGCCCAGGTAGAAAAGCCTAAACTGTAATTGATGATCTGCTGAAGGTCCAGCATGGACATATATGAAATTTTAAAATGTCAGGGGGATCCAGTTATAAAAGGTACTATGCATTATTGTGCTTTTTATCTTCTGGAGCTCGGCCAAGTTCTCGCATTAAATAATAATAATAATCCTGGCATGCTTCTAGTATAGGGAGTGGAAAAAGGAACCACTGTAGAATATACCAGTATACTGTTCTTGGCAAGTCTGGTATTCAGAAGAAATGAGTCAACTAGAGGCTGATCTAAAGGGGGATTATCAGAGTCTCACTGAGCTGGGTGAAGAGAAATACAAAATTAGCAATTATTTCCCACTTGTAGGGGGAGAAAGAAAAACAAACCTAAAAAAAAAAAAAAAAAACTGAGAAATACATGTGAAATTCAGAGTCCAGAGACCCAGGCCCATTAAAAAAACTGATACTTTTGATAGGACTTTAGAGTGTTTACCCTCCTTCATATCTTGCCACCACATTACCAAAGAGTCATTTATAGCAGTTCTTTTTGCCTGCATATCATGTATGACTTTAGAAAAAACTGTATAGCATACTAAAAGGAAACACACATATACGCACACACAACTGGAAGAGATAGAGCAATAATCAGAATCAGAAATACTATAGATACTTCCTTGGCGTTCCAGTGGGTAAAACTCCATATCCCAATCCAGAGGGTCCTGGTTTTGATTCCTGGTCAGGGAACTAGATCCTACATGCTGCAAGTAAGATCCCACATGTTCTAATCAAGACCTGTGTGCTATACTGTGCTTAGTCGCCCACTCATGTCCAAGTCTTTGCAACCCCGTGGACTGTAGCCTGCCAGGCTCCTCTGCCTATGGGGATTCTCCAGGCAAGAATCCTGGAGCCATCTGAGCCACCTGGGAAGCCCATGAATGCTGGGGCAGGTAGTCTATCCCTCTCCAGGGGAGCTTCCCAAACTGAGAATTGAACGGGGTCTCCTGCATTGCAGTCAGCTACCAGGGATGCCCAGCTAAGGCTTGCTGCTGCTGCTGCTGTGTCACTTCAGTTGTGTCCAACTCTGCGTGACCCCATAGACGGCAGCCCACCAGGCTCCCCTGTCCCCAGGATTCTTCAGACTTGTGATTTCAAACAGCCATGGTTGATATGCTGAAAGCTCTAATGATGAGGTAGACATCGTTCAGGAACAGATGGACAATATAAGCAAAGTGACAAAAATCCTAAAAAAAAAAAAAAAATGCTAGATAGCAAAAGAGGTGTAATAGAAATAAAGAATGATTTTGTGGGGTTTATTAGAAGACTTGCACATGATGTGGAAAGAATCTCTGAACTTGAAGACATAGGAATAGGAACAACAAAAAAATAAAAAGCAAAAAGAACAAAAACTAAGAAAGAAAAAATAGAATATTCAAATATTTGAGCCCTTTGGGATGTCAACAAAAAGTGTATCAAATGTGTGTAATATACCATAAAGAGAAGAAGGGAACAGAAGAAATATTTGAAAAAATTGTGATTGAGAATTTCTCCCAAATTAATGGCAGATGGAAAACCACAGATTTAAAAACCTCATAGAACACCAAAGAGGAAAACTGCCAAAAACAAAGAACAATGAAAAAAACATATATCTAAACAGGAAAAAATACTTATAAAGGAAAAAAGATAAGAATTATATTAAATTTCTCCTCGGAAAGCACACAAGAAAGATGAAAGTGGAATGCAAAATTTAGACATTAAAAGAAAAGAAGCATCAACATAGAATATTATTATCTGCAAAACTATCCTTCAAAAGTAGAGGCTAAATACAGACTGTTACTTGAGATAAAGGAGACTGGATAAAGTTCAAGGGACCAATCCAATAGAATATATAACAATTATAAGTACACATGCAGCCAACATGGGAGCACTTCAATATCTAAGGTGAATACCAAAATCCATAAATGGAGAAATCAATAGTAATACAATAGTAGGAGACTTCAACAACCCACTTATATCAATGGATAAATCATACAGACAGAATCAGTAAGGAAATACAGGCTGTAAATGATACATTAGACCAGATGGACTTAACTGATATTTATTAAGTACCTCATCTAAAAACAGCAGAATACATATTTTCTCATGTGCATATGGAACTCTCCAGGATTAACCACATACTGGACCACAAAATGACCCTTAGTAAATTTAAGAACATNTAATTTTCTTTTTTTTTTAAATTTATTTATTTATTTTTTTAATTTTACTTTAGAATACTCTATTGGCTTTGCCTTACATCGACATGAATCCACCACAGGTTTTTAGATTTTTTTTTTTACTTTACAATACTCTATTGGTTTTGCCATACATCGACATGATAATATTTATTTTTAAATTGAATTTTTAGTTAAAATTTCACTTGCAAAGAAAACTGCAGACCCAGATTGCTTTGTTGGTGAATTCTGTCAAACATTTAAGGAAAAATAATATAAATTATTCATAAATCTTCTGAAAAAACAGAAAAGGAAAGGCTCATTGTTTGAGGCCAACATTATAACTAAAAATAAAAATGCTAATACTAAAACCAAAGATATTGATTGTTACAACAACAACGTGTAACCCTTTATTAGAACATAAATGGAAAACTCTTTTAAAAATTTAGCAAACATAATTCACCGATATATACAAAGGATAATATTTCCTGACTGAGTAGGATTTCTCCCCCCAAAATATGATTGGTTTAGAGTTAAGAACTCAATCACTTCAAGTCAGTATATTAAAGTATGGAAAAGTAAAATTCATAGTATTATCTGAGTAGATGCAAGAAAAACATTTGATGAGATTCAAAAGATTCAATAAATTTATTCATTGTTAATGAATAAAACAAAACAGAAACTCAAAGATGAGGTGTGGAAAGGTAGTTGTTTAACCTGTAAAACAGGCATCTAGGAAAAACCTATAATCATCATCACTATGAAAGCTTGAAGTCTTTCTCCTATAAGGCAAGGATATCCTCTTTCACCACTTGTATTTAACCTTATCGGTAATGTCAGCCAGTGCATGAAGGCACTACAAAATTTAAAGGTATCTAGAATGAAAAAGAGGTAAAACTATCTTTGTTTGCAAGTGATATGATGACTTTTGCAAAAAAAATGAAGAAATCTACAAAAATGAAACCAGACCTAACTGTATTTAGCATATCCACAGGAGATAGGATTGATATATAAAGATCAATTTAATGTTTATATGATTCAATTCAGTTCAGTTGCTCAGTTGTGTCTGACTCTTTGTGACCCCATGAATCTCAGCATGCCAGGCCTCCCTGTCCATCACCAACTCCCGGAGTTTACCCAAACTCATGTCCACGAGTCGGTGATGCCATCCAGCCATCTCATCCTCTGTCATCCCCTTCTCCTCCTGCCCCAATCCCTCCCAGCATCAGGGTCTTTTCCAGTGAGTCAACTCTTCGCATGAGGTGGCCAGAGTACTGGAGTTTCAGCTTCAGCATCACTCCTTCCAATGACCACCCAGGACTGATCTCCTTTAGAATGGGCTGGTTGGATCGCCTTGCAGTTTATATGGTAACAGCAACCAATTGGAAATTCAAATAAAAATACAACTTATTTTACCATTAAATAGTATAAAATGTTGTGGGTTAAGCTTAATGACATATGTATAAGACATTCACAACAAAAACCATGAAACCTTGCCAAAAGAATTTCAAGATGACCTAAATAAATGTGGTACATATTATGTTAATGAATTAGACAATGTTTCCAAGATGACTTTTCTATATTAATTCATTTTTGGATTCAACACAGTCCCAATCAAAATCTCAGCAAGCTTTTAATTTTTTTGTAAAAACTGACAAGCTGAGTCTGTAAGTCATATTAAAATGTAAAAAGAAGGCCTAGAATTGCCAAAATAACTTTGAAAAACAAAGGTGGAGGTCATATACTAACTGCTTTCGATGCTTATTACAAAGCTATTAGCAAACAAGGAAATGTGGTGTTACATATGGTGATACACAGAACAGAATAGAGTCTAGAGACAGACAAAACATAAAAGGTTAATTGATTTTTGATAAAGTTGTCAAGGTAATTCATGGATATGGTGAAAAGCTTCAATAAATGATACCAGAACAATTGGATATCCATGTGCAAAGAAATAAACCTCAGCTCTTTCTACACACTATTTATAATATATAAAAATTAAATTGAAGTACATTACAGAAGTAAAAATAAAAGATAACATTATACAATTTCTAAAAAGAACAATAGGGGAAAATGTTATATCCTTGACTTAGGCAAGGATTTCTTAGAATACTAAGAGCATAATGCATAAAAAAATAATGTTAAGCTGAATATCTTGAAAATTAAAAACTTTTGTTTTCAAAAGATACTGTTTTTTTAATATAGGAATTTTTAAAAATTATTTTTTAATTATTTATTTTTTTTACTTTACAATACTGTATTGGTTTTGCCATACATTGACATGAATCTGCCATGGGTGTACATGAGTTTCCAATCCTGAACTCCCCTCCCACCACCCTCCCCATATCATCTATCTGGGTCATCCCACTGCACCAGCCCCAAGCATCCTGTATCCTGTATTGAACCTAGACTGGCAATTCATTTCTTACATGATTGTATAAATGTTTCAATGCCATTCTCCCAAATCATCCCACCCTCTCCAGCTCCCACAGAGTCCAAAGGTCTGTTCTATACATCTGTGTCTCTTTTGCTGTCTCGCATACAGGGTTATCATTACCNAGAGGAGAAGGGGACAACAGAGGATGAGATGGCTGGATAACATCATGGACTCGATGGACATGAGTCTGAGTGAACTCTGCGAGATGGTGATGGACAGGGAGGCCTGGTGTGCTGCAATTCACGGGATTGCAAAGAGTCGGACACAACTGAGTGACTGAACTGAACTGAAAGAAGCCAATGGATCACTGAAAAAAGTCAAAGAGGAAATAAACAAAAAAATACTTAGAGGCAAATGAAGATGAAAGCGTAACCTATGGGATGCAGCTGAAGCAATTTCAAGAGGGAAGTTCATAGCAATATAATCTTATCTCAGAAAACAATAAAAATCTCAACCTAACCTTACACCTAAAGGGACAAGAGAAAGTAGATCAAACAAAATCCAAAGTTAGCAAAAGGAAAGAAATAAAAAAGATCAGAGCGAAAGAAATAGAAATGAAGAAAACAATAGAAAATATTAATGAAATGAAACTAAAGGTTGGTTCTTCAAAAATACAAGTCAAATTGATAAAACTTTAGCCTGATTCATCAAGCAAAAAAAAAAGGAGAGGAATCAATTTAGTAAAATCAGAAATAAGAAAGGAAAAGTTACAACAGACACCAGATAAATATAAGGAATCATAATAGACTATTACAATAATAGACTGCCAATAAAATGGATAACCTGGAGGAAATAAAGTATTCAGACTACTTGTGAAGTAGTGTATGTTACTTTCAAAAATATATTTGTTAAGCACATAAAATGTTAAAGTCATGATGTACTTACTGTGGGAAATGCAAATACCCCTCATGTTCTTTTTCTTACTTTCTCTTTTAGATACTTATACTGTGAAAGTTCAAACAAAAAATTTCCTCTGTTCTAAAAAAATAAGCCTATAATAATATGANCCAGTCCATTCTGAAGGAGATCAGCCCTGGGATTTCTTTGGAAGGAATGATGCTAAAGCTGAAACTCCAGTACTTTGGCCACCTCATGCGAAGAGTTGACTCATTGGAAAAGACTCTGATGCTGGGAGGGATTGGGGGCAAGAGGAGAAGGGGACAACAGAGGATGACATGGCTGGATAGCATCACTGAGTCAATGGACGTTGAGTCTGAGTAAACTCCGGGAGTTGGTGATGGACAGGGAGGCCTGGTGTGCTTCAATTCATGGGGTCGCAAACAGTCGGACACAACTGAGCGACTGAACTGAACTTGAACTGAAAGTATAGTCGTTTTACAAACACACCCACTGAGCTTTTTTCCCCTTACAACTCCTAACTCCTTTAGGTACCCAGACTCTCTTTTTGACCAAAGGGCTTTGCAGTATCAACCCCATTGCATCCCAAGCAGTGACAGTGTCCTTCCTCCTTCCTGGTGGACCTCCTCCATCACCGTGATCACAATTCTCTGTGAGCACCATGTTTTCATTAAGCTGCCACCATTACTATATACATTCATAATATAACTCTTACTCTTCATAGAAGTAGTCCAGAACTTGTGGTCCTTAGGTTCCCTATCATTATGGAAGCCAATGCTAGAAACTTAAGGATGACAGCACCCTACGCTCTTCCATCCTCACCCTCATACCCAACATTCTGACTGCTCTGCTTTCCAGCAATCCTTGCTTTGAAGCAGACTGCAGGAAATATGATAAATATGGCTGTGGAATAGCACAGGGATCCTTTCTCCCAAATCTCAGGAAAGGCCACCTGAAGGTTGTACACAAACTTCATAGATTAAAAAGCAAGTGGCTTCCAGGGCAGATTCAAAACAAATTAAGAGGACTTTCCTGGTGGCACAGTGGATAAAGAATCTGCCTGCCAATGCAGGGGACACAGGTTAGATCTCTGGTCCTGCAAGATTCCACATGCTACAGATCAACTAAGCCCGGGTACCCATGCTCTAGAGCCCACAAGCCACAACTACTGAGCCTGCACGCTCTAGGGCCTGTGAGCCACAACTAATGAGCCGCTGTGCTGCAACTACCGAAGCCCATGAGTCCTAGAGCCTGTGCTCCACAAGAGCAGGCACCACGAGGAGAACCCCATGCACACATCACAACTAGAGAGTTGCCCCTGCCCTCTGCAGCTAGAGAAAGTCTGAGCACAGCCACAAAGACCCAAAGCCATAAATAGGCAAAATTTTTTAAAGAAAAAAAAATTAGAAAAACATAAGGTGCTTTGGCTCTTGTTATCCTATTCCTCATTCCTCCTTCACACCAAGAAACTAGCTTCCATAGGCAATTTTATGAAAACCAGATATATACTAGCAAGTGACCAAACAGCTCTGAAGGACTTCCATAGAAGCAGGAGTGTCTCCCATACCTGAAGGCTAGGAGCACAGGGATGATGTTCCGGATGTTAGGAGGCAAACACACAAATAGTGCAAAGAAAGAAGCTCATGTCAGTGAAGAGTCTGTTTATCCTTAAAGCCATATTGGCAGCCCAGACGATTCTAAAACATCCCTCAGCACTCTCTTTTGCAAAGTAATTGAAAAATGCTGCACCAACTGATTAAAACGCATTTCAAGTTTATGCCTAATGTCTGTTATATATATTTTCAAAGCACTGAATGGCAACAAAGATTAAAAGCAGTTCTAAAATAAACAACAAATATTTATTGAGCACAACTATGAGGCACTCTGCTGGGACTTCAGGGGATTTAAAGATGTGTAAGACTGCATCTACAGTTTAGTTGGGAGATCAGACATATGCACAGTAGAGGTTAAGCTCTAATACAACATGAAAATACTTGAAATGTCAAAAAATATATATATATCAGCAAATGTCTCCATCTCAGGGTATAAGGCTGCTATTCTCTCCAGACACGTCCTAGCCCAATCAAAATAGACAAAAAATCTGCCTTCAAGTAATAGTAAAACTGATGAAAATAAGTCAGAGAGATCACTGCCAATTAAGAAAATGTCCTCAAAAAGGCCCTTGATTTTTGCTTGCCCATTTAGTGAATATTATGTATGTATGTATTAAGATAGTTTGCTAGGCTTAATTTATATGCAAAATTCACTAAACATACAGAAAATAAGACTAAGTTTTTAAATGATCCCCTTTCATTAGATGTCTGCAAAATATCAAAATAACTGATCACTTCAGTCATTAAATAAAAGAAATTCATCTGATCAATGTGACTGGCATTTGTTAAACACAGTGAGCCTAATTTTCTTTTACTTGTCTATTAAACTGACTTATAAACTGACAGATGATCTCAAAAGAAAATAATAACTTTGTCTTAATAAAACCTTTCCAATGGATCAGAATTGTTGAGCTAGTTCAGAAGAAAAGGAGAAATGGGTCCCAAGGAATAGCCTAACACAGTTCTATGGGCTCCTTACTCAAGTCATTATCCTCTCACCTTAGTTTTCTCATTCATGAAATGAGATCATTGAGTAAGATGCTTTCTAAAGACCCCACGTGCAATTGCTCCCAGAAAGAACGACCTGGGATTAACAAATTAATTACTTTAATACTTATGGTCAAAACCTTTCTTTCAAAATATACATACCTACGCACAACACTGCCTTTAACTTTATTAAAAAAACTGAATATATATAAAATTACATAATACATGTATATGTGTTCTGTAGACAAATACAGTTACATTTTAAATACCCAAAGCAACAGATCCTCAGCGGGTAAAGCATCTGCCCACAATGTGGGAGACCTGGGTTCAATTCCTGGGCTTGGAAGATCCCCTGGAGACGAAACAGCAACACACTCCAGTACCCTTGCTGGGAAAATCCCATGGACAGAGAAGTCTGGTAGGCTACAGTCCATGGGGTCACAAAGAGTCGGACACGATTGAGCGACTTCATTTTCACTTCCACTTCACAAAGCAACAGATATACATTAACAACTCCACTATACAGTTTTATATATATTAAAATGTCATCTTTAGTTTCATTTTCCAGCTGAGAATATATCATGTATACCACCAAGTACAGATGAAGTTAATCATATTTAATAGAATGAGCAAAGAAGACTCAAGGTTTTATTTATAATGTAATATAACATTTTTGCAGTGCTTTAAGATAAAACATTTAGTAGTTGATACTACTTTAAAACACTATTGAAATTCAACCCTTGATTTCATAGAATGCATACTTTCACAGCCTAATTCTATGATTTTTAAAGTGAAGAAAACATCAGAAATAGATCTGAACACTTCATTCAAAGTAGAAAAGAAATAGCCCTTCATTCAAAACAGAAAATTCCAAAAACCTAGCACAAAAAGTACAGTGTTTAAAAAGCATTTTATTTATTTATCCTCAAAGCAACTGACTATCTGATTTATATGATCATCATTACTTCAATACATAGTAAAATACATTATTTTGGATATCATTTTCAAGTAAGGTATCTAAACATCATTAAATAAATGTAGTTATAAAGTATAACATAAAGTTCAAAGGCTAAAGGCCAATGGATTAATGTACCTACAATGACAATTTTGTTTTTAATTTAACAATTTATTACATGTTATTTACACATTAAAAGAATGTCAATATAGCAACTGTGGGGACAAAGAAGTAAACATAAGCACGGCTTGACATCTGGCCAATGTTAGAATGTGATTGGGAGGTAACTGGTATAGCCATGAACTGTAAATATGGAAGGTATCATTATTCTATGATGTACGATAGCTCTTAATGGGAGAGAGTGATCACCAGTTAAGCAAATGAACCATTGGGCAGAAAATAGATGTGACACCATGGGCATGACATACTATCTGATAGGCGATGGACATTAACTGGTTCACAGATTTTAACGAGGACATATACACAATATGTAGTACGTATGCATGCGCAAATTGCTCTATGTATTTAAATAAAATGAAGATATTAATATACCATGACTAGACTCAATTTTACTTCTATTTTCCATTCACACATTTTCAAACCTACATTCATCTGTATACACAAAGATATTGGGCCAAATCTTTGCTCAGAGTTTCTATTTGATCTGATACCTGACTTGAGTGTCATGAGAAAATTATAGATACCTTGAAACAATTTTTGGATCAAAAATTAAACAAATTATACTTTGCAGTCTGAACCAAAGTTTGAATTTGCTGCCAGTGAAAGTTTCTGACTGAAAAGCTCACATATTATATGATAAAATATAAGCTCACAAAATCAAATTGGAACTTGAGTTTGTCTTTATTTAGGCTCTTCCCAAAGCAGACCATAAGCTAAAGGTCTGAATGCAAAAAAATTTTGGAGTGAAGGAAATGGTGGCAGGGTGTTAGAGAAGTGAAACAGAGAAAAGTAGTCAGTAAAAACAAGAAATCAATGCTACCACTATGAGCCACTGGAACTTAATCTCACCAAGAAACTCTGAGAGTCAATGTAAACTGCATCTCAGGAATCCCATCCAAGGGGCAAAGAAACTAGTGTACTTATATACTATCTCCATCGGTCACTGGGCAAGGGCTTCAGCAGCCAGAGAGAGCCCTAGACCAAGGATGCTGCCAGATAGAAGTCAAGCTCTGGGCCTTGATTACATATGCTATGGTGTCCTGATACATTCAGAGGTTCCATACAGGAACCCACAGACAGGCTGCCAACCTACCAGGGGCCTTCATTTCCTTTTGCCTTGAATGTTGTTAAGCACCTTCTAACTGGTTTTCATGTGCACTTATTCTCTCCATTTCAACCCCTCCTGTGCATTATTGCTAAATTAACCTTCCTATAACATGATTATTAAATGTCAATGCCTTGCTCAAAACCTTCCAATGGTTACCCTTTGTCTGCAGAATTAAATTAAATGTTTCAGTCAATCTTTTCCCAGTCACATTATATATTATTCTCCAGCACTTATCTCATATTCTGGTCAATGAGAGCACTCACTATTCACCCAAATACACCGTTGTCTTTGCTCACATCTTTCTCCTCACCTGGGACGATATAGATTTTATCACAGTCTATTTCAAAGGATGCCCATAGTTGTCTAAGAAGATGAGTCTCTGTCACATGGGCTTTCCTTACATGTGCCCCTTTCTGTATTTCCACAGCATCCGATTCCCTTTCTACTATGGTATTCATCAGGCTTGGTTAAGTTCCACTTATTGCAGTAATTATCTGCACTTTCCTTCTACATTCTCAGCTCTGTGAGATCAAGATCTTTATGTTAGTCACTTTGTTTCACCTACAATACCTAGAATAATACTTGCCATGCAATAGATATTCACAAAACATGTGTTGAATTAAAACTATGACTATAGAAAGGTGTCATTGTGTCATAAAAAGGGAATTAAACTTGGAGTCTGACACCTAAACTTCCACTTATAACAAGGTGTGTGACATTGGCATTCACTTAGCCATTCCACTTCTCAGATGCCTCACTCATAAAACTGGAAAATAAACTGCCCTTTGCTAGATATTTCACATACATAACTCAAGAATTAAATAAATCAATATCCATGAAGATGCTCTGAAACGTTTAGTGACAGACCATCACACATTACAGGTGCTATCATAGTGAGGCACTGTCCTTCAGGTGATGATGGAGATGACACTGACCTGCTGCTGTGATGCTGTGAGTGGTTTCACCAGTATTTGTCCTGATTGTGCTGGCCTCAGTTTCAGCTCTCCTTAAAATCAATGCCTGTACTGTATGTATAAGTTGACTAGCAGAGAAGAGAGATCAGGGTTAACTAGCCTCATATGGTGACTGAATGAAGGACACTGACCTCATTAACATTATGCATCAGGCAGCAAGTGTACGTGTGTGTGTCTGTATGTATTTAATAGACAAAACGGCCTATTCAAAGAAAAAAGAATTTATAAGGCTCCCCTGCTTGTCTAGAGTACTTACAGAGATGATTTTCATAGGATGCACTTGAGTGTACAGATAAAATATATGCATATCCTCATCCTTCTCTTTTCTAAATGGCACACTCCAACCTCACAGTATATTCATATACTGGCACTGGCACACCTTTTAAATATTACTAAAAGGCTGCCTTTCTATAGGATATTAAGCAGCTGCTTGCATATGAGTATCTTGTTGTCCAGAGTGACAGCTGTATTTTCGCCTGTTTTGACATTGAGTCTGATCTGGGTGAATAGCTCATATCCATTAAAGTGCTATTACAACACTGAATGACTGCCAGACTACTTCCTGATCAATTTTAAAAGCCAGCTAGCTGTCATCATCTAATCGCAACAGCAAAAAACAAATCTTTGGGGAATAAAATGAGATTTTTAAACATTTTTAAGACAGTGTATTAAATATAATCCCTAAAAACTGTTTGAATAAGAATTATAAGCTATAGAAATGGGAAGGTGGAAATAATATTTTCTGCACTTTGAAACCCCTTACACTTGCATATTGGCAGGCAATCTCAAATACTCCTTAAATTTACCATTTCGACAATCACTGAGTTTGAACTCCTGCCATTACATAACTTAATAAAGCAGCACTGAAAACAATCACCACAGAGTGTGATTGTGCTCATCATTAAATTTAGTTCTATAAAATTTAAGACTGAATTCAATCATCTTTCTGTCTTTGCTTCAATGGTTGAAATCCAAGTATTCAGGTTTACTTTTTACTTTTCTCAACAGCCAGAAAATATGCATATTTTTAAAGCTACAATGCCAGTATTTTAGATTTGCATTTATTAAGCACTGCCAGAGGGAGGCAGAACTCACTGAGACAGTTAAGACCACTTGACTCACCAGTTTAATTGAGGAAGTCTTACTCAAAGTTGTAATTCCACCACCATTATCCTGACAATATCAACAAATACATAATGTATAAATTGGTATAATCCATTTGGAGGGCAAATATTTAAAGGATATAGGGAGTTTGGGTGCATTTAATCATCTGGGATGGTTTCTTAATGGGCAGCATTCAGCTCTTCTCTTTGTGGTTTTGACGGTCCATATTTTCACACCAAGACTATGTCAGGAACACTCACAATTGAAGTGGGCTTTCCCAACTGCAGGAAAGAAATGATCCAACTGCGTCTCATCAGGAGGCTCAGTGGTCCTCATTCCTCCCAAGATCACAAATTTAAGAGAGTCTGAGCAAAAGGCTAGAAATGCCACCTTTCCAACCCACAGCCTAGAGAATCTGATAAATAGCGAGTAACATATTTCGAAAATCCTTAAATACAAGTCTCTGTAATAAAAGAGAATAATTAATGGAAATACTTGGTTGATAAAAATCATTATCCATTTTTGGAGATTCAAGAGCTCTCCCAAAAATCAGGAACCTATGCAACAAAGTTTAATCCACACTACTAGAGGATCTCCTTTACTTTCATCAAAGTCACCCTTCACTTTTACTTTAAAAGACTCTTCACATCTCAATTCATTTTTAAATATTAAAATTGATGTTATTCTAAGAAACTGCTCTATCATTAAAAAAGGCAATGCTCCCCTTTGCATATCAGAGAAAGTTCTAGTCACAGCACCTGGCTTACCAGTCTTTCAAGAGCTGCTTTCTAAACCCACAGCTGTCCTTCAATCCTAAGACTCTGTCTAGCCCCATGAATCAGCTCCCTGTTCTCCATAACTACTGGCCCTTCCTCAGATCTGCCTAGTCAAACTCTTTCAAAATATGTCCTCCATCAGCTCCCCTGTGAAGTCTCCTTCTATTTTCCCAGGTAAAATCATTTATCCCTTCCTGGGTGTTCCTCTAGTAATTGCACGCATTAATTCCAGGCCTGAACATATAAAAAGAGTATTTTCATTATTTCTCTATTTATCTGCCTATGTTAACTGCCATAGATACCAGGCTGTAATAGGAACAATATAAGGAAAATTCCACAGAGTCCAAAATACTCTAAATGATGAAAATTATCTCAAATTGAGATACCGACATGAGAAGAAAAAAGTAGCAGCTCCCATTATCAGGTTGCCTTTTGTGTTTACTTTGTGGTGGATTTTACTCGTTCTTTTTCATTTTATCATTCTCACCGTTGTTCAAGCTTTATCTTTGTAAGGCAGAATTATAAAAATCCATCTATCTATCATAGTTTAAAAAACAGGGACTAGCTGGGGTCAGATCACAAAACACAATGAAGAAATGGCAAAGTAAAAATGTCGATAAATTTGAGGTTGGAGCTGTAGAAAATATCTCAATTTTTTTTCAAAACTACACATTATTATTAAAGGTAAAGCTTATGTTTTATAAATGTATTTTACTCTCTGAAGGTAAAGAAAAAAAAAAAAAAGTTCAAAAAGCAGAGAACAACACTACAGATACTGAAGTGTGACTTCTGTGATGGTTCAAGATGTGAGCCACTGACAGTTACTCCCAAAAACCTCCTTAAATTCGTAAAAGAACAAGTGATATTTTATGAGCAATTATTCATTGGGTCAAAATAGCTGAGGTCATATTAGATTGAAACCTCGCTCCCATATATGTGATTTTTTTTCCCTTGAATAGATTTGACTATACTTTGGACCTATTATCATATGGTATAGAAAAGAAAGTGCAGGAAAAGGTTGTAACTGAGGTCAGCTACTTGTGCCAGTCCCCATTTCCTTCATATCTAGTCCATTACTCTCAGCACAAGTTGGTTCAGCCTCCCCACACACATACTGTTAAAAATATGTATATTGCTTCTGGGAGATCTACTGCCCCTTGTAAATTCACATATTAAAGGGTAGCATAGAAGGGAAAGGAATCTGTAATAGAGTCATTTAGAGCCAAGCACTAAATCATATAATACAGAAAACAAATGTGGATGGATTAGAGGGTGGGGGCATATATATTACCTCTCTTCTATGAACAATCATAAAATAAAATGGGATCTCCAAGCTGCCAAAATTAAGTGGAAGCAGGGCTACTAGAATATCAAAGACAAAGAGAGAATGAGATAGAAAGAGACCAACCAACTTAACCTAATCTGAATAACTAGTTAACCAGGTGTTAAGTATTTAAGAGCTTTTTTAAATTAAAAAAAAATTAAACAATTTTGAAACTCATTATATCCCAATGCATATTTCCAGAGAAGAGGGGGAGTATGACCTGAAGAGGCACTTAAAAAAAAAAAAGCCTGGAAAATCACAGGAAAAAAATGAACAGACTACATACAACTTTACCAGCTTTTCCAATGATTCCTATTCCTCCTGACTCCGTGCCCAAACACGTCTTTCTCTGAACTGCCTTGCTATTTTGCCAAAAGAGAAAACTTATTTTCCATCTATGTAAACTCCTAGAAGAGGAGGGAGCAGGAAGACTACTCAATTCAGCCCAAGAAAAATAGAGCCCTTGTGCGTATCTCCAAGTGTCTGGCAGTGACCCAATCCCCTGGCAACGTTGGTGGTCCAGCCTGGAGGCTATGCTCTGACCTAGGAATTAGAAGCGTTTTGCTAACCTTCCTTCACTGGGTCAACTGGAGAAAATGATACATTTAACCGCAGGAAGGAAGGGCATAAAGCACATCACATTTAACACCACCCCTTCCCTGGAGCTGGCAGGTCCAAAAGAGTCCCTGGAATTTAGCTGCAAAGGATTAAGCCTTGCTAGACTCTGTAATGAGAGGAGCAGCTTCAGAGGTAGAGAGGGGAAAAAAAAGGAAGAGTCCCAGGGAAAGGATGAGGGACTCTGAATTCTGGATTCAAGAAGCCAAATCTCTTTTCATTTACATAAAATGTTAACAGAATCAATCACAAAGGATTAAGGGAGACTGAAAATATATTTAAACTAGCTGTCTGATGAACCAGTACACTACAGCTAAGAGGAAGACTGTGAAGTAGAAGAGTGATCTGGAAGCAAGAGTAACAAGAGTGACAAACCCACTGGGAGGAAGAGCTAAAATGTGGACAGGTAAAATTAGACAGATTCCTCCCAGCTCCTCAGAAAAATGTGAAAAACCAGCAAGAAGAACAAGGGAGCAGAGAAGAACCAAAAAGGAGGGAAATTCAGACCATTGCTGGTATACAGGCTCCATTAACATAGAAAATCATTAATAAATGTGATAAATGTTCATTATAAAGAGTTTCAAACCACAGATAAAGATCATCCATAATTCCAATTTCAGTTCATGTGAACAGTTTAGTATATTTCTATATTTCTATGTGTGAATCAATATATGTGTATACAATTTTTAACTAAGATCAAAACTCTGAATAATATTTTTTTATTTAAACCTTTTATTTTCTCTTGGGGTATAAACAATTAACAATATTATGATAGTTTCAGGTGAACAGTGAATGGACTCAGCCATACATATACATGTATCGATTCTCCTCCAAACTTCCTTCCTATCCAGGCTGCCACACAACACCGAGCAGAGTTTCGTGTGTTATACAGTAGGGCCTTGTTGGTTATCCATTTTAAATATAGGGGTGTGTGCATGTCCATCCCAAACTCCCTATATCCCTTCCCCTCATAATCATAAGTTAGTTCTCCAAGTTTGTGAGTCTTCGTTTGTAACATCTTCATTCATATGAGGTAAGTATTTCTTATGGCCCCACATTACTTAAAAATAAGATTTTTCAATGAATGAAACGTATTCTTATCCTATAGACCTTTGCTCTGCAATATAGGAGTCACTAATAACATATGATCATTGAAGTAGAAGGACTTTAATGTATCTTGCCCAAAAGACATATCAAGTGACTCTCCTTTTAAAACCATTTGAAAATGTCTGTTTTCCCTGTGATTTATCCATATTATGAACATCTAAGAACAAAACCAGTATCTTATTCATCTTTTCTCCTGGTTTAGTGTCTGACACATAGTAAAGGCTCAATAAATGTTTGCTGATTGATCTGAAAATATGCTTATCTGAGACTTATAGGAAAACAAAGGCAAGGCTAACATATATCCACAATAAGCAAGCAAATCTAACCTCTCAACTTTAATGTAAATATTATAAGTAAACAAAATATAGTATTCAAGACAAAAGCTCATATTTGTCAGTAATTTATATCAAGACCAGGAAAAGATGTTTTCATAAAACTCCAAAACAGTAACATTTAAATGTTTAATGTAAAAAGGATATATTCTGAATAATCTTCCCATCTACCTTACCAGAGCCACACTGAGGTTATTATAAAACTACAGAATCAATCCACCTTTATAATGCATTTTTAGAATGTATTAGGAATGACAATAATTGTTAACAGCCTACAGATCTATTTCCAGCAGCAGAAAGCATCAACACATGTATGAAAAAAGGTGATTCTGACTCAAAGTCAAATTAGGAAATAAGATACATAGAAGAAATATGGAGATTAGGTCACACCTTCCAATGAAAAGAAATATTCATTCCAAAAATGATGTCATGGGTCAGCTTTGAATCCAAGTGTAAGGTTAACATTTTGTCTCACTGGAAAAAAATGAATTTGACCTTGTAATATTTATATCACATAGAAACTACTCCAGACAGATTTCTTTCTGAAAGCCTTTAGATTGCTTCTTGTCAAACTGCCTGTGTCAGAGATGTGAAATGTGATCTTAACTGGAGGCCATATTTGATAGTGACAACCAGAAGACAGGACTGGAAAGAGTTTTAGTTTAGTTTCTTTTTTCTTTGTGAATGAGTGTTTGCCACTATTTTTGTTACATCTACCTGAAAGAGTACAGATATCATTGAGGACAGCCCTCAGACAGACTTGCTTCTTTTTACAAAACTGTTAACAGTCTTGGATTAAAAACTTAAAGGCAATGGATCCTGTCAGCACTCAGAAAGGCAAAGTCACTTACCCCAACTTTTGACTAAAACATTACAAAACTGTTAACAGTCTTGGATTAAAAACTTAAAATCAATGGATCCTGTCAGCACTCAGAAAGGCAAAGTCACTTACCCCAACTTTTGACTAAAACATAGTAACTCATTACAAACCAACTACAGAACAAAACAGTCTGAACAAATCTGGAAAATAAAGATCATATATTTTGCTATATATTAATATGGTAAAGTGTCTGCCTGTAATGAGGGAGAAATGGGTTCAATCCCTGGGTCGGGAAGATCCCTTGGAGAAGGAAATAGCAACCCACTCCAGTATTCTTGCCTGGAAAATCCCATGGACAGAAGAGCCTGGCAGGCTACAGTCCATGGGGTTGCAAAGAGTTGGACACGACTGAGCGACTGAACTGAACTGAATAATAGTAAATAGTAAAATATTTAAGCCTTTAAAAATTTATAAGGAATTGGGGGAAGGAACCATTAGAAAGTTTAAAGTTATATACTGATTAAATGATGACTAGGACTTTCTATACAAAACAGTATTTTTAATTCTTTGAAAATGTGTAATTTCTAACAACATTAGTAGAAATGCCTGACTGAATGATACTTTAGTGGTTTGTATATACTTTCATTTCATCTTCAAAACATATGCTCCAGTAGTACCTCCAGTTATTTTATATTGACTCATAATCTTCTATCTTCAACATTTTCCTATGGATATTAGAAGGCTTATATCTTATATTTTGTAAACTAATGTAAGTATATCTATTAAAGGCCAAAGACATGATTCCTCTAACATGTTTTAAAATTTCATAAGTGAGAAGTGAAGTCTCTCAGTCATGTCCGACTCTCTGCGACCCGTGGACTGTAGCCCGCTCAGGCTCCTCTGTCCATGGGAATTCTCCAGGCAAGAATACTGGAGTGGGTTGCCATTTCCTTCTCCAAGGGATCTTCCCAACCCAGGGATCGAACCTGGGTCTCCTGCATTGCAGGCAGACACTTTATCCTCTGAGCCACCAGGGAAGCCTTTGTAAGTGAGAAGGAGGCTACAAAAAAGAGGCAGCCTGGTGAATGAAGTAGAAAAATTATGGGATTTGGGATCTGAAAGACCCTTGGTTTGAGTGTCCTGTCCAGCCTTCTGTGACTTTGGACTTCTTAACTAACCTCTGTGAGGCTCCATGTGGTCCCATCAATACACGGGGGGTGATGATACCATCCTGATATGTGGTTTCATAGATGGTTTTTACATGTGTGAAATACGTGTTCTTTGCAAGTCATAACAATTACTGTGTAATAACACTCCTACTACTATTGTTATATTGTCTTTGCCACAAGAACCTAAGTGAATAAAACATATCACATAGCCTATAGCACAACATATTACATATTCTCTTATATTTACTACAGAATTTAATATTGCTGCTGCTGCTGCTGCTAAGTCGCTTCAGTCGTGTCCAACTCTGTGCGACCCCACAGACGGCAGCCCATTGGGCTCCGTCATCCCTGGGATTCTCCAGGCAAGAACACTGGATTGGGGTGCGATTTCCTTCTCCAAAGCATGAAAGTGAAAAGTGAAAGTGAAGTCGCTCAGTCGTGTCTGACTCAGTGACCCCATGGACTGCAGCCTACCAGGCTCCTCCATTCATGGGAGTTTCCAGGCAAGAGTACTGGAGTGGGATGCCATTGCCCTCTCCGGAATTTAATATTAAATGTGTGTAAATACTAAAAATACTGAAGGAGGTCAGGAAAGAAAGGATAACACTAGGGTAAAAATAATTAGATATGACTTTAGTAAGAGATTTTCTTAAAAACAAAAAGACAGGATTTTGGAAGATTAGAAGGGTGAAAGGGTGGGAGCACATGTGTGATCGGCTTTTTATATGAAAATTTGTGGTTATTAAAATCTTATACCTGGGTCCATAGGCTTGTTTTGACTGTTGGACCATCATTTGTGACTCCTGACACTTATTTGAAGAAACCCAGAAAACTACTTGGACACAGGTAAGGTTAAGAGTAAAAATAACCACCACTTTTTGAGCAACTGCTATGTGTCAATTACCCTCTGTCTCAACTGTTTCTTCTGTAAAACAGAAGATTGTTGTTGTTGTTCAGTCGCTCAGTCATGTCCAACTCTTTATGACCCCATGGACTGCATTACACCAGGCTTCCCTACCTTCACCATCTCCCAGAGCTTGCTCAAACTCACGTCCATTGAGTCAATGATGCCATCCAGCCATCTTATCCTCTGTCATCCTCTTCTCTTCCTGCCCTCAATCTTTCCCAGCATCAGGGTCTTTTCTACTGAGTCAGCTCTTCGCATCAGGTGGCCAAAGTTTTGTAGCTTCAGCTTCAGCATCAGTCCTTCCAATGAATATTCAGGACTGATTTCTCTTAGGATTGACTGGTTGGATATCCTTGCAGTCCAAGGGACTCTCAAGAGTCTTCTCCAACACCACAGTACAAAAGCATCAGTTTTTCAGTGTTCAACCCTCTCACATCCCTACATGACTACTGGAAAAAACATAGCTTTAACTAGATGGACCTTTGTCAGCAAAGTAATGTCTCTGCTTTTTAATATGCTGTCTAGGCTGGTCATAGCTTTACTTCCAAGGAGCAAGTGTCTTTCAATTTCATGGCTGCAGTCATCATCTTCATGATTTTCAAGCTCAAGAAAATAAAGTCTGTCACTCCTTCCACTGTTACCCCATCTATTTGCCATGAAGTGATGGAACTGGATGCCATGATCTTTGTTTTTTGAATGTTGAGTTTTAAGCTAGCTTACTCAATTTCCTCTTCCACCATCAAGAGGCTCTTTAGTTCCTCTTTGCTTTCTGTCATAAGAATGGTATCATCTGTATATACTTCTGGCAATCTTGATTCCAGCTTGTGCTCATCCAGACTGGCAGTCCTTAATTCAGGGAGAGCACTTAGAACGCTGCCTAAAAGTAGTAAGCACTCAAACCTTGGCTTAGATGATGATAATAACGATGATGATGATATAGCAACAGGCCCTATGTGATGTACTTTCACAGCATCATCGATGATTCACAATAATCAAGCAAGCCACGGGGCCACATATTTGAGATGGCATAGAGTTGAATAGGAAAATATTGGACCTCTTATAATAAAAGTAATCACTATGAACTGTTTTGGGTAGACCACTGTTTAAAAAGGATTGGTCTAGCAGGAACAGGATAGCCAGCAAGCAAAACAGGCACTGAGATTCTTGTGCAGGCAGTGAGAGGCTAAGGGGCACTTTCAAGGCGGTAAAAATGGGACGGAGAGAAAGGGAACTCTGATCCAAAAAGGAGGGGGAGGGGTGCATGATTCCTTCTCCTTACAGTTCACTAACATTTCTCAAGCGCTTAGAATGTGCCCGAAAATGTGCTAAGTGGTTTTTATGTTGACTATTTCATTTAATTATTCCAGTCTGGGGTAGTTACTGTTTTCATTTGCATCTTGCAGATGAGTAAACCTTGGCTAAGGACCACACTTAAAATAACCCAAGGTCATACAGCTTGAGCCAGGATTTGAACTCAGATTTCTATCTGACCTCTGAACCAGAACTCTTGACCTCCAAATGATGCTAACTATCACATGGCTATACTTAAAATGATAAATATTTTATCTGGTCATAAGAATTAATTGATATTGATTTCTTTATTCAGGATGCATCTCTTTGGTATCTGAAGTTTTAGTATGTACTAGATACTACCAAGGAATATCCGTTTTTAACAAAGAATGCAAATCCAACTGCCAAACACCAATATTTTGAAAGGGAACTACAGACATTTAAAAAATATGACAAGGTATATAAATAACATCCATGGTGATATTCATGAAAATCAACTTATTTATAAAAGAATTATTATTCCTTCTTTCTACTAATCCAGCTTTGCAAAGGAAAAGCAAAAGGAGTTTCTCTAAACAAAATCAAAAAGTTAATTTCATGAAGCCAGCTGTTTTAAATAGGGTTGTTTTGAAGACATTGTTCATATCTATTCAAAAAGACCCCAGCCCTACCAAAATGTTTATCTGTCACTTCTAACTGATCCTTTACAAAGCCTTAGACCACTGCTTACAAAAGGAATGTAGTTTATTACAGTTGTTGCACTCCAAATGAATATTGATTTCAATCTCAGAATGCTATGAAAGGACTTGCATCAATTACACAGTACATCAGAGTCATAATGCAAGTTACCTAGTTCCAATGATGCACACAGCAAATCAATCATTCACTTTCACACACCTTTGAAGAGACACCAGCCACCATGAGCTTCCTTTATCTAAAACCCTAAAATAAACCATGCAGTGCAAAGTGGTGATAGAAAAGGAAATCATCCCCAGTTTTTAAAAAGCACAGGCTACCGTCAGAAAGCCATTATAATTACTCCCTTTCAAGTGGGCTGTGTGTTAATACAAATAAGAATGAGGGGGTAAAAAAAATGAAGCCTTAATGACAGTATTATGAGGGGAGGTTTCTCCTTTACATTATTTATTTATTCAATGGAAAATTATTTAGCAATTATGATAAAGCAACTAGACGACAATGACTTTCCTTTGAATCACTAATTAAAATGCTGATTGCCTGTGGAGTGAGATGTGCAGTTATGGTCAAACAAGAACTTTCATTGTGCTAAACAGCTTGGGCTGGCCTGACACCTGGGTGGGGAGGGGAGGGTGTGAATCAAGCACACTTCACTACTAAAATCACACTCATTTTTATTCAGTAAAATTCTGTTATAAATCTATATTATTCTACTCAGTAATCTGAAGAGATTTTTTTTTAATAAGAAAATCTAGGTTCAGAAATGAAAAACCTTATGAAGTCTATGAGTATATTTAATACATCTCAAATGGCGTTGCATGTGAAAGTTATTTTTTACAAGTTGGAACTTCTTGTATTCTTCCATTTCTCTACAAGCTACCTTTATGGATAGACAAACATCAAAGAAATGTGACCTTCTTAGTTCAACATAAATGCTCTTCAAACACAGATGGTTTGTCTTCAATAATAGAAGAAATGTCTTACAATTAATGGTGAAGAGGATATTGCCTTTCTTGTAATGCAATGAATTCAGTGCTCTGAATTTTACTAACCAAAATTATGGTTTTCCCAATAACACTGAAATAGTCATCATTTTTCAAAATGAAAAATACATTTCTTATATTCACAACTTGTTTATGTTCACAAAAATTAATTCATAAAGTTAAAAGAAAGTAGTTGCCTTAAACCAGTAACAAACATTGTTAGGAAATGCATTATTTTGAAAGGTTCCATCTCTCAGAGAACAATAAATTCTTAGATTTGGAAGAGAATAGATAATAGATAAGTCATCTGGAAGCTTCCCCGGTGGCTCAGACAGTAAAGAATCTGCCTGCAATGCAGGAGACCCAGGCTTGAATCCTGGATTGGGAAGATTCCCTGGAGAAGTAAATGGCCACCCACTCCAGTATTCTTGCCTGAAGAATTCCATGGACAGAGGAGCCTGACACGCTACAGTCCATGGGGTCACAAAGAGTTGAACACTATTAAACAACTAACACACACTTTCAGAGAAATCATCTACTCTAATCCAGTTTGAAACCTGCCTCCACAATATCTTTCAGAGAATCCTGCCTTTGCCACAACTTGAGAAAAAGATGTTTCCTATCTCAAAAGGCAGACCATCCCA
>SJYV01049026.1:468325-506344 GCA_006410875.1 Neotragus pygmaeus | reverse complement strand
AAATCATCCCCAGTTTTTAAAAAGCACAGGCTACCGTCAGAAAGCCATTATAATTACTCCCTTTCAAGTGGGCTGTGTGTTAATACAAATACAAATGAGGGGGTAAAAAAAATGAAGCCTTAATGACAGTATTATGAGGGGAGGTTTCTCCTTTACATTATTTATTTATTCAATGGAAAATTATTTAGCAATTATGATAAAGCAACTAGACGACAATGACTTTCCTTTGAATCACTAATTAAAATGCTGATTGCCTGTGGAGTGAGATGTGCAGTTATGGTCAAACAAGAACTTTCATTGTGCTAAACAGCTTGGGCTGGCCTGACACCTGGGTGGGGAGGGGAGGGTGTGAATCAAGCACACTTCACTACTAAAATCACACTCATTTTTATTCAGTAAAATTCTGTTATAAATCTATATTATTCTACTCAGTAATCTGAAGAGATTTTTTTTTAATAAGAAAATCTAGGTTCAGAAATGAAAAACCTTATGAAGTCTATGAGTATATTTAATACATCTCAAATGGCGTTGCATGTGAAAGTTATTTTTTACAAGTTGGAACTTCTTGTATTCTTCCATTTCTCTACAAGCTACCTTTATGGATAGACAAACATCAAAGAAATGTGACCTTCTTAGTTCAACATAAATGCTCTTCAAACACAGATGGTTTGTCTTCAATAATAGAAGAAATGTCTTACAATTAATGGTGAAGAGGATATTGCCTTTCTTGTAATGCAATGAATTCAGTGCTCTGAATTTTACTAACCAAAATTATGGTTTTCCCAATAACACTGAAATAGTCATCATTTTTCAAAATGAAAAATACATTTCTTATATTCACAACTTGTTTATGTTCACAAAAATTAATTCATAAAGTTAAAAGAAAGTAGTTGCCTTAAACCAGTAACAAACATTGTTAGGAAATGCATTATTTTGAAAGGTTCCATCTCTCAGAGAACAATAAATTCTTAGATTTGGAAGAGAATAGATAATAGATAAGTCATCTGGAAGCTTCCCCGGTGGCTCAGACAGTAAAGAATCTGCCTGCAATGCAGGAGACCCAGGCTTGAATCCTGGATTGGGAAGATTCCCTGGAGAAGTAAATGGCCACCCACTCCAGTATTCTTGCCTGAAGAATTCCATGGACAGAGGAGCCTGACACGCTACAGTCCATGGGGTCACAAAGAGTTGAACACTATTAAACAACTAACACACACTTTCAGAGAAATCATCTACTCTAATCCAGTTTGAAACCTGCCTCCACAATATCTTTCAGAGAATCCTGCCTTTGCCACAACTTGAGAAAAAGATGTTTCCTATCTCAAAAGGCAGACCATCCCACTTCTGAATGGTTCCAAAGGTCAATAAATATCTAAAGGTCAAACTGGCTTCCCCAAAAGTATCGCTGGAATCCACTCTGGAGTATCACAGAATAAACTGATCCCTCTTTCAAACAATCCCTTCCAAGTATTTTAAGACAACCATCATGCTGCCATCGAAGTTTCTTCTTTTCCTTCCAAATTCACTAACTCTGGTTCTTCCAGATGCAGTCAAATTACCCAAGTGCTTTTGGATCCATTTCTTCCCTGCTTCTAATTTTTAAGCCATGATATAACAAGAAATCATATTCATCTCACAGTCAAATAAAACATATAGGTCAATGTTACACAAGTGATTTTTAACAAAAACACAAATTTTATGAACTTTGATTTATTGCTCTTACATAACATTTTCTTAGTCCATAACTCAGATGAAATTCACTTCTGTCTATTTGATGCTATTTCATGTCTCTAAGCCTGACTTTCCTTGTAAATTCTAAACAGGCACTAGCTACCATTTATGAAGTATTTGTCAAGTGCCAGGTACAGTGCTAAGGGCCCTATATGCACTACGCGCAACTAAGGTAAGCATCATTATTTCCATTTCACCAAAGAAAAGACTATGGCTCAGAAAGTTTCCATAGTTTGCTCAAGGTCACCCAGCTAGTCAGCAAGCCTAGATTTGAGTTCAGGCCACCCTTATCAACACATTATCAATGACTACTGTTCTTAATCTCCTACCTTGTAAAACATTAATAAATGGGCTTAAGGTAAAATTATTGAACAGAATCAGATTAAAGAAGTCTCTTTAGAGATCAGCCTCCAGTTTGATTAACTTTGGGCCATTTACTCAAAAATCCTGAATCTGTTACCACATAACGTATATATCCACAGAAAGCCCGTAACTATACCAAGACAATTTCTCAATGACCCGCACAAACTAAGACACATGCTACGTCTTGGGAGTCTCCCTAATCTACAGATTCAGTAATCATATTATTTTAAAAGGAAATGAAGTTAGCCTGGCACCCTCACAGTTATCTAATGAGTACTGCTTTTGCCCAATTGTCAATTCATCCATTTAACAGTTTCCATCCCAGGACAAGTCTAAATCTAGGCATTCACTTTATTCAGAGTATCAGGATTTGGGCTCATATCTCTTCTTTCCTGGTTTTTCCAAAGATTTCCAAAAGCATTTCCCCAGTCCTAACTGAAAATTTATTTCAATGGATGAATCCACACAATTTAGAGCAACTAGGAGCTCATTTAGACTCTCTACACATATTTAAGTTTTCAGGTTCTTGTAGTTGTGGTTGTGATGCCCTTTACAATTTGAAAAATCATAAATCCTTTACAGAGAAAAGAAAGGTTAAATCAGATTTAATAATGTTCCTTTCTTTTTGGCCATCTTTGTACTTGATACTATGTTTCAAACAATGCAAGTTGGCAAATATTTATGGAGCACCTATAATATGCAAGTATTTTTGATGAGAATGAAGTATTTATGATGAGATTGATGACACATTATGCTTAAAAACCAGGAAGCAGAGTCACAGTGACAGAAAGGGTTAAGTTAATATAAAAGAACATTAAAACATTAAGAGAGCAAACAAGCTGCTATGGGGAGCATAGCAATTAAACAACAAACTAGATCTCTTATTTCTCATCTTCTCTGTTTTCAAACATAACTTTAAGTCTTTTCTCATAGTTCTATAGAAAACTCGAGAAAACTTGCATGTGATATTTTGGGAGAAATCACTCTTTTTTCCATTGGAGTCATCTGTTATTGTTAGATTTTTATTATTAGAGCCTCCCCTCCAATGACTCATCTTTACTCAATACTCATTCATTCATTCATTCATAACACAAATATTACTGTGTCTACTAAATACCAGGCAGTCCTTTAAAGTCTTAAGTCACTGAATCATATTTATTATCTACTGAGGATCTATTATTACAAGGCCACTGGCCCTGAATTTAAGAAATTTAAAACTGTATATTTTTAGAAATCTGCTTCCTAAAGTCTCAGGCTACTGCTATACGTACAGTTGTCACTTAAGCAATGAATTCTCCCTTGCTGCTGCTGCTAAGTCGCTTCAGTCGTGCCCAACTCTGTGCGACCCCATAGGCGGCAACCCACCAGGCTCCCCCATCCCTGGGATTCTCCAGGCAAGAACTTATTGAGAGTATCCAGTTACTCCACTGCATCCTCAATTACTTGAGGGATTTTTTTAGTTCGTCATAAACTTTTCAGACTCTTGGAAAACTACTTGGAGAAATGAAACTCCCCACACTTAGCATGCCTACTGCATTAACAGTTTTGCAGTCTCAATAATTAAAGCATCATCCCTGTCATCCATTTCAAAAGGTGGCCAACAACTACTCCTAACTATTTAATCCATGCCCAAATGCTTTCTACTCAAAAGTGCACTTTGGGATTCAAAAATATTACTTAAATACTATTTTCATTATCCAAGTAACAGAGGTATATTGCTGAAGCATTTGAAAATATAGAAAAGCAGAAATACAAAATTATTACTCAAAGTCTGGAAGTAATTTCTTTAAGAATTTTGGTATATTTCCTTTCTGAATAAGTGTGTGAATAACACACATGTGTCTACGTATGCATGTACATGCTTTGTGTGTGAGTATGTGTGTGCAGGATATGTATTACCTATGTATGCCAGTCTCTGCATGTTTTTTTAAACTGTTTATTATTTCAGGGGCAAGTCCTTCCACTGCAGCTCTTCCATTGGTACTTCTTCCCCTTAGTACTTGAGTCAAGACTTGCTTAGACCCCTGAAGCCATAATCATATGTTCTTTTTAAATCTACTTTATACCAAACACACACATATCTGGCCATACTGGCCCTATCCTCATTATTATGCCCTGCTATGAGAGTTGGGCTGTGAAGAAGGCTGAGTGCCGAAGAATTGCTGTTTTTGAACTGTGGTGTTGGAGAAGACTCTTGAGAGTCCCTTGGACTGCAAAGAGATCCAACCAGTCCATTCTGAAGGAGATCAGCCCTGGGGTTTCTTTGGAGGGAATGATGCCAAAGCTGAAACTCCAGTACTTTGGCCACCTCATGCGAAGAGTTGACTCATTGGAGAAGACTTGGATGCTGGGAGGGATTGGGGGCAGGAGGAGAAGGGGACAACCAAGGATGAGATGGCTGGATGGCATCACTGACTCAATGGACGCGAGTCTGAGTGAACTCTGGGAGTTGGTGATGGACAGGGAGGCCTGGCGTGCTGCGATTCATGGGGTCGCAAACAGTTGGACACGATTGAGTGACTGAACTAAACTGAACTGATGGCTTCTAGAGAACTTCTAGGGTCTTCATTCACCATGCTTCTTCATTAGTTATATATTAAATGTAAAATCTATGTTGTACTCATTTTGTTTCATTTCCTCTTTACCAGCTCCAAATTTTGATTGAAAGCCCTCTTGACTCTAATAATAAGACTCCTATCAAGCCCATTCTTCCCAGTCTGGAAACTTTGGAAAAACAGATGAACACTGCCTTATCTCATACATGTAAGTTCATATTCATAACTCTTGCAGATACCTTCTCAGACTCTTCCAATGTCCCCCCTCCTTATATATTATGCATTGATCAGCTCTTGGAGTCAATGAGATTTAAAAACAGACGAGCCATCAGTGCTAATATTCTCACTCCAAGAATGTGGTATATTTCTCATTAAGTCATTTCAGGTCTACATCCAGCTTCCTTCCACTTCTCAAGAAAGACTACTGCAGCATCTGGACTCCCTGTGTGAGACTTCTCTGTGAACACTGCTCACTGTCAAGCAGAGAGCAGGTAAGTGCCTCCTCAAAAGGCTCAGCCTCATCCTCCAGGGGAATAGCTCCCATCTGCTGCTCAGCTCTAAGGTGGCAGAAGGACTTTTCTCTTTCAATGTGGAATCAAGTTCCTATATTTACCAACACCAAGATGTTGGTTCATAATTGCCCTCTGATGCTATTTTTTGGGGGGAAAAAAGTTTTTTTCTGGAAAAAAAAGTTATTTTTTTCATTCTTTTGCTCTGATCAAGAAATATTCTAATAACCAGTGCTTATTATTCAGATATCTAAAACAAGTGAACCTCTCTATAGTCCAATAAGTTTACTTACTAAATGAATAGATAAGATTTTACTTAATACACTAAACTTTGACCACATGTCATTTGATCATTTAAGATAGATAATATATCACTATACAGAGTCTACATTAATAATGACTTTCATCAGTATGTGGTCATCATTTTAACATTAATTCAAAACAACAGTATGTAACATTTAGTTACTATTTTAGTACATGAGTAGTTTATTTTAAATTAAGGAAATTAACTACAAACATATCAACTTAAACAGGAACAAAAACAAACACATATTTCTCCAAAACTATTATTTATATATTTTTTAGTACTAAAATCATGAGCTTATGAAATATAGTCCTTACACAAAAAATCTATTCTGGAAAAAAGCAGTACAATTTTCTCTGTCCCTTATCCATGTCTCTGCCATAAAATGTATATCCACATCCTCCCCAAAATCACACAATGGTGTATGTTTTATAATTATCCAAATATTAACATTTTATCTCTTTGCTTATAGTAAACAAAATCATGGGGGTTATTTTTTTTTATATTTGCTGTTCTGATTTCAGTAATGGCTTATAATAAGTAAACATAAGATCAACTCTGCTGAGTCTCAACAGAATATTTCAGATTGTATTTTTCATGTTTCCATCACTTGACTGTATATAGAAAAGTGAAAGTGATTTTATTTCTCATTTTGGCTTATTTGTGACATCTCCATGTTATTACTAACATAAAATGAAAATGAGAAAATTCTGGAAGACAGTTTGACAATACTTATCAAAATTTAAATGCATATTCTATTTCTTTTAATTTATTCCAAGCAAATCTAGCAAATGAACAAATACAGAAATGCAAAAAGACAGACACAGAATTTTTATAAAAACAAAACACTAAAATTAATTTAAACACCCATTAATAAGAAATTGCTTATGTGAAATATTATGCAATTAAATACTGTGTAACTATCAAGAGAGTTATATCATCTTGCAGAGAATTTTATAACATATTAATTTACAAAGCAGATTAAGGCCAATATGTGACAATAAAATATAATGTTTAAAAATATATAAGTATAGATATGAAAAGACCCTATAAGACCATCACCAAAAACTTCCAAATGTTTCTACCTTTAAGGTGGGATCACAGGTAATTTTGTCTTTATATATCTATGCATTACATGGCATACAATGAGCATGTGCATTTATAATAAAAAAATTAAGACAATAAAACTACCAGAATATAAAATTTGCCTTTTAAACTCAATATCTTAAATCTAAACTAATTCAGAGACCCAAAACACATGACACTGATTTCCATTTAAAACATTTTTACAAAGAATGCTAAGAATGATTAATTTTAAAACATTTATAGAAAACATACTATAAACATTTAATATTTAGAGAACTATACATGGCAACCTTGAGGGATAAAGAATTCCAAGTATTTATAACAGCAAACAAAATTTCATTCAGTTCAGTTCAGTCACTCAGTCGTGTCTAACTCTGCAACCCCATGGACTGCAGCAAGCCAGGCCTCCCTGTCCATCACCAACTCCCAGAGTTTACTCAAACTCATGTCCATTGAGTCAGTAATGCCATCCAACCATCTCATCCTCTGTCTTCCCCTTCTCCTCCCACCTTCAATATTTCCCAGCTTCAGAGTCTTTTCAAATGAGTCAGTTCTTCACATCAGGTGGCCAAAGTATTGGAGTTTCAGCTTCAGCATCAGTCTTTTCAATGAATAGTCAGGATTGATTTCCTTTAGGATGGACTGGTTGGATCTCATTACTGTCCAAGGGACTCTCAAGAGTCTTCTCCAACACCACAATTCAAAAGCATCAATTCTTCGGTTTTCAGCTTTCTTTATAGCCTAACTCTCACATCCATACTGGAAAAACCATAGCTTTGACTAGAAAGACCTTTGTTGGCTAAGTAATGTCTCTGCTTTTTAAAATGCTGTCTAGGTTGGTCATAACTTTTCTTACAAGGAGCAAGCATCTTTTAATATCATGGCTGCAATCACCATCTGCAGTGATTTTCGAGCCCCAAAATATAGTCTGTCACTGTTTCCATTGTTTCCCCATCTATTTGCCATAAAGTGATGGGACCAGATGCCATGATCTTAATTTTCTGAATGTTGAGTTTTAAGCCAACTTTTTCACTCTCCACTTTCACTTTCATCAAGAGGCTCTTTAGTTCTTCTTCAATTTCTGCCATAATGGTGATATCATCTGCATATCTGAGGTTATTGATATTTCTCCTGGCAATCTTGATACCAGCTGCTGCTTCATACAGCACAGCGTTTATCATGATGTACTCTGCATATAAGTTAAATAAGCAGAGTGACAACATACAGCCTTGACATACTCTTTTCCCAATTTGTAATGAGTCTGTTGTTCCATGTCCAGTTCTAACGGTTGCTTCTTGACCTGCATACAGATTTCTCACGAGGCAGGCCAGGTGATCTGATATTCCCATCTCTTTTATAATTTTCCACAGTTTATTGTGATCCACACAGTCAAAGGCTTTGGCATAGTCAAAAAAGTATATGTTTTTCTGCAACTCTCTTGCTTTTTCCATGATCCAGTGGATGTTGGCAATTTGATCTCTGATTCCTCTGCCTTTTCTAAATCCAGCTTGAACATCTGGAAATTCATGGTTCATGTACTGTTGAAACCAGCTTGACATTACTTTGCTAGCATGTGAGATGAGTATAATTGTGCTGTAGTTTGAACATTCTTTGGCATTGCCTTTCTTTGGGATTGGAATGCAAAATTACCTTTTCCAGTCCTGTGGCCACTGCTGAGTTTTCCAAACTTGCTGGCATATTGAGTGTAGCACTTTCACAGCATCATCCTTTAGGATTTGAAATAGCTCAACTGGAATTCATGTAATCTGCACATAGTCTTTAGGTATGGAGATATGACTGAAGAATATAATACTTTTTCTGGTTTCCTTATTAATCAGTGTACCTTATCAGCTAGGGGACAGAAACACAATGGAGTAGACAGCTGGAATTCACCACCCCTTAAGCACAGTGAACACTTTAGCTCAGAAAATCCATTCATCCTATGGCTATCATCAAAAAATCAACAAACAGCAAAAGCTGGAGAGGGTGTGGAGAGAAAGGAACCCTCCTGCACTGTTGGTGGGAATGTAAATTGGTACAGCTACTATGGAGGACAGTATGAAAGTTCCTTGAAAAACTAGAAACAGAGCTACCATATGAGCCTGCAATTCTACTCCCGGGCATATATCCAGAGAAAAATATGACCCAAAACGATACATGCAATGTTCATTGCAGCCCTGTTAACAATGGCCAAGACATGGAAACAACCTAAATGTCCATCAACAGAGAAATGGAAAAAGAAGATGTGGTATACATATATATATATATATATATACACATATATATATATATATATACACATATATATACACACACATACACACACACACGTNGAGGAGCCTGGTAGGCTGCAGTCCATGGGGTTGCAAAGAGTCGGACACAACTGAGTGACTTCTTTCACTTTTCACTTTCATGCATTGGAGAAGGAAATGGGAACCCACTCCAGTGTTCTTGCCTGGAGAATCCCAGGGATGGCGGAGCCTGGTGGGCTGCCATCTCTGGAGTCACACAGGGTTGGACACGACTGAAGCGACTTAGCAGCAGCAGCAGCAGCATACTTAAAAAACAAGCAAAAAACTCATAGAAAAGAGATCAAATCTGTGGTCACCAGAAGTTGGGGGTAGGAGAGAGGAAACTGGATGAAGATGGTTGAAAGGTACAGACTTCCAGTTATAAGATTAAGTACTAGAGATGCAACATACAATATAGTAAATACAATTAACACTGCTGCACATCATACATGAAAGTTGTAAAGAGAATTCTAAGTTCAAACAGTTCTCTTTACAAGGAAAATATTTTTTTCTATTTTTTTTAATCTATATGAGATGATGTGAAGTGAAAGTCACTTGGTTGTGTCCAAGTCTTTGCGACTCCATGGACTACACAGTCCATGGAATTCTCCAGGCAAGAATACTGATATCAGTAGCCTTTCCCTTCTCCAGGGGATCTTCCCAACCCAGGGATCAAACCCAGGTCTCCCACATTGCAGGTGGATTCTTTACCAGCTGAGCCACAAGGGAAGCTCAAGAATACTGGAGTGGGTAGTCTATCCCTTCTCCAGAGGATCTTCCCAACCCAGGAATTAAACCGGGTTCTCCTGCATTGCAGGTGGATTCTTTACCAACTGAGCTATCAGGGAAGCCCTATATGAGATGATGGATGTTCACTAAACTTATTGTGATAATTATTTCATGATATATATAAGTCAAATCATTATGCCATATACCTTAAATTTATACAGTGCTATATGTCAATTATATCTCAATAAAACTGGAAGAAAGTTAAAATGTAATGAATGGACAGCTAATGTACACATCCATTCAATCATTCAACAAGCATACACTTACCAAGTACATTCAAATGTTTTCAAATTCTGGAATAGACTGCAAATATTTGCATTTCTGCCATCTCACTTTTTAATGGAAGTTCTCAGCCTCAAAACATCCCAAACTGGACTCACTATATTCTGGCACAAATCTGCTCCTTTTCCTACATTCCCTATTTCAGAGAATAAAAACACAATCCACTGAGTGAGAAATCTTTGCTCTTCATGACTCTTCCTTATCCCTCACATCCATTTGATTATTAATTTCCACAGAACTTGCCTCCTACAATTTTTCTAGCTCATCTTTACTCATACTGCCTTAGATTAGGGTGATATCTCTTGCTTGGAAGACAACAAAACTTCACATTGGCATCTCCTTCCTCTCATCTCACCTCTGTCTTCTCTCTTCCACATCACCACCAAAGTTAGCCTTCTAAAATTTCAGTCTAACCAGCTCACTCCCAAGCTAATCCTCAGTAGCTCTTACAGTTTAATTCAATTCACAGGCATTGTGACAGGAAGTATAAAAGTTCAAAACCCACTGAACAATATACAAGTTCTAATAATATCCCAAACTATAGCTTTCCAGCCTTGTTTCCTGTCATATGACTATATGTGTTCAATCACAACAGCCTATATAGATTTCCCTATGTGTATAGAACATCCTTTTCCACTTTATCTAGCTGCCTAGTTCTTTCTCATCCTCCAAGATTTAAAGGGCTCCTATGCTCCTGACAGTCATTCCCGAGCCTCTAAAATGGGTCTTTTGTCCCAGAACATCCTGTACCTGCCACTTCCACAGCATACATCATGCTAGCTGACACTATTATTTGCACATTTGTCAGTCTCCACACCTGCCCCTCCCCACAATCAAACTGGGAGATCCTAGACACCAAGTACCATAAGTGGTTCATCTGTGATTTCTAGCACCCTTCCCAGTAGCAGTTATATAGTAGATAATCAATAAACACACGCTGAATGATTATAGTATGCAAAAGAATTCTATAGGAGTTGGGTCATGGGTTTCACAATTGGATATATAGAAAAAATAAACCAGAGGAAAATACAAATTGAAAGATCTTCTTGAATGGTACAAATTAGGTTTCAGAGATTAAGTAAACCCTAGAAAAGTTTCAGAGATTGTAAGTCAAGTGACATCAGTGGTATAACAATGAAGGTAACCAAAGAGACAAGTTAGTTATTGGTGGTGCTACTGTGATTGCTGACACCCCCAAAGATGACATACCCCATTAGCGTGTGCTAAGTCACTTAAGTAATGTCTGATTCTTTGCAACTCCATGGACTATTACCCATCAGGCTCCTCTGCCCATGGGATTTTCCAAGCAAGAATACTTGGAGAACCCGGGATCAAACTTGTGTTTCTTATGATCCCTGCAGTGGCAGTTGGGTTCTTTACCACTAAGTACCACCTGGGCTTCGCTCATGGCTCAGATGGTAAAGAATCTGTCTGTAATGCAGGAGACCGGGGTTCAATCCCCAGGTGGGGAAGACTCCTTCAAGAAGGGAAGAGTGACCCACTCCAGTATTCTTGCCTGGAAAATACCACAGACAGTGAAGCCTGACAGGTTATAGTACATGGGGTCGCAAATAGTCAAGGACGACTGAGAGACTAACACTTCACACCTCATTAGTGGTAAAAGACAAAGTTCAACTTTCAGGGTCCTAATAAGAAAGACATTATACAAAGGTAAGATTTTCTCATTGTTTCCATGCAATAACAAACTAGTCAAAAGCCTGAATCCTGAACATGTTTATAGAGTACTCAGATTGCTATTCGTTACTATATCTACCACTGTCAATGTGGGATGTGTTTGTTTCTATACTACTGACAACAAGCCAAAGGAATTACCTCTAAATTTTTAAACTGAGAATATGAAAGATTAAAGAAAACAGTCCTATTGAGTCTTTTTGTTGACAGAGGTCTGCTATAAGCATGTAGAAAAACAGTCTTGTAGAATAAAAAGAATCTTTTTTTCTCAGTTATCACTAGATTAACTATGTCAAATGTTCCAATAGGAATTTTTTTCTGTTATTCCTAAAGTATTCCAAGCGTTACAAACATTGTAAAATCCCCAAATGCTTTATAATGTACCTACAAAAAATGCAAGCACATACTCATTGTAGAGAAATTAATTCATAGAAAAATACATTAGAAGAAGGAAAGTCAGAGAGGTAGCAACTATTGAGGAATTAAGGTTTTCAACCCATCATTTAACTGGAAAACTTATCCAGAAGTATATCAAAGCTATTTGCTTTATCTTCTGTAAGTATAAACTTCCCCCTATTCTTTTCTAAATTAAGGCAGCAATAATGATCCCAGGGAAAAGCCATTAGCAAGATGAAGCTATGGCCAAGGTAACTTTAAGTGAAGTATCAAGTGAAAGGCCTCTCTAGACCCATCACTTTGTCATTTCTAAAAGTTCAATTGCCAGAAAGCGCATATAAAAAGTAGACAAAAGTTGCCTTTTGCCAGCCTCAGCCAACTCTGAGACTTCAAGGTCAAGTTAAGTGAGCAAACCCTCTCCACCTACAATCTCTCTTTTCTTGCTCAGGAAGCTCACACACTTTGCAACAGGACAGAGTCAGGACATTCACTGCCCTCTCTCTATTCAGCTTACATGCCTCCATCATCTCCTTCCTCAGTTTTCCCTTCCAACTAATTAAATAAGGAGGCCATTAGACCGGGGTGCTCTAATGCCTTGGTAGCTACTAAGCAAACAAAACCTAAGTCAGTCATGTGTTGGAATCCAAAAAGTGAAACGTAAAAATAACCAATCACAAACAGCCAACTGGGCTTCCCCAAATAAGGCACCAGCTTAAACTACAGCCATCAGATCATTTTTTTTGCTTTGTTTCAGTGTCTTATCTACAAAAATATTGCTCCCAGCTCCTGTCAAGGGAGCCCTTCTAACCACCTTCAGTTTGGGGCACCAGATTCAAATCAATTAATGCTCAAATCAACTCTTAATGTGACTCAGTTTACCTTTTTAACAAGATTAATAAGCTATAATTTAACAGAGGGTTGCAACATTTAGAGATTTATAATTCTTAAATAAAGAGGCAATAAACCACCAAATCAATGATTTCTCCAATCTGATTTGAATATTTTACATTTTGATATATTTTATTGAAACTGTACTTGTTAAAAATTTTTCCAGAACTTCCATTTTCTTCTATTAAATGAAGAATGGAAAATAGTAATACTAATTAACTTTATCTTTAAGAATATTGATAGTTTTTTAAAAAGAAATATGATTCTTTTCTATGTTGAACTGTGACAAAATTTTTAGCTATTAAATTAATATGCAGTTTACCCAAGTATTAGAAATTTCATGAAAATACTTAAAATTAAGTCACGGTAACACCTAATGAAAGCAAAAATAAATTTAAAAAAAAAATTTGGTGCCAAAATCTGAGTCAAGTCAGAAATTAAAATTATTTTGACATACAATTATTTAGTAACTTGTCTTATAAATTCATAAAAATGCATAGTTTAAAGTCAATGTAAAAATTCAATACTTAAAGTTGTAAATTTTAAGTCTGCACAATTTTTACAGAATTGACAACTTTGCTATCTTATTGCTGTTACTGTCAGTTCTTCTATAAAGACCACAGAACATCTACTGTTTGAGGAAAACACTATACAACTAACATTCAAAATCTGATTCCAGTTTTAGTATGTGTCTGATCATTGGAAATAATAACAAAGAACTACTATAAAAGTCTACACCTAACGCCCCCCTCTCAGGGATCATCTTAATTTTTTTGAATCCATCCTGAAAATTTTAACTTTTTTTTTCAAGCAGCTGATGCTTTTAAACATGCTGGACTGGGCTGAGCATTCCATCGTCCTGATGTCACACACCAGCATTTGTCTCAGAAGACATCTTTTGTACTTGTAACCAAAAGGCAAAAGAAATCAGAGCTGTGGACGGGAGAGCGGGAGAGAGGAGGAAAACTGCTTAGACCAATTCAGTGAAAAGAATTCTGACACAAACCTGTATATTTTTAGTCACTCAACATGCCTACTTTAAAATAAAGCCTTCTGACTTTTATAAGGTATTGTGCTTATTTTCACACTATTGGTTTAAAAAATACTCTCTGCTTTATGGTAATGTGTCACAGGGAAGTTAGCTATAGTTTCATGAAAGACGTTTTCATCCCTGACTGGCATCTTCTCAATAGCTGGGGCCCAGGCACACCGCTCTCTTCCCGGCAAGGCCCTCTGCGCTGAAACAGTGCAGCATTCATAACTTACTCTCGGCACTGCGGGGCAGCGCCACAGAAAAGCTTCTCCAACCTAACGGGTTACATCACTGCAAAAGTCTTCCATTTGGCCTAGGTGAAAAACATGAATTCGTGCCCCATTCATTTCTCCACCTTAAAAAAATAAAGTAAAATCATATCCACCCTAAGCAAAAAAAAAACAGGCATTCCCACAGCCCAGCTCCATCAAAGCTACAGCTTTGCTCTGCCTGAAGCTTAGGCAATGTTACTGCTAACTTTCTTAAACTGCCACCAACCTTCAAAACTAATTTTCACAGCTTGTGCTGCTATTTAAAAAGCCCAGTAAGGTATTAAAAATAACTTAAACTTTTTTCATGGAAAAGTCTTTGGTGCAAACATTGCCTTTAGGTCACATTTTAAAAATATACTTGACATACAGTCATGGAACCAAAAGCCTCACCCTTCCACTGACATCAACACACATGAACCACTGCACACAGAGGCTTCCCTTTCTCCTCTCCACACTTTGCCCTTTGGCCAAATCTGCCGCTCCCAAATCTTCCCAGAGTGGGTCAAACATCCACAATGCTTAAGAAGGCAGTGGCCCATCCAAAATATTTTAAGTTGAAGAAAATACACTTTTTTCCTCTCTCCTTATTAGAATGTGCCTTTTAAGGCTGAACCATAAAAAATGGCATGAGAACATTTCCATCTTAGTTTCAAAACACAGGTTACAGTGTGTGTGTGTGTGTGTGTGTGTGTGTGTGTATTCACACTTGGGAAAAAAAAAAAAAAACTTGTTGGTCATAGACCCTTCTCTAAATCATACAAATGACTAAGGGCAGAGTATAGCGAGTGCTCCAGCCATAATTTTTTAAATGCTGCAGATATCCAAAACCACAGTGGCATACAGACTGCCCGGGAGGCAGTGCTCTCCTGCACAGAGCTGAGGACCCTCACAGGGCAGCAGTCATGTGGGCTCTCAGAGCCGCTGGGACAATGGCAGCAGCTCCATGTCCTCACTGCCTTACCGCTCGCTGTCTGAACGACAAGGGAAAGCCATGTCAATTACGAAGAACTGTGCACCTTACGACTAACAACTCACTCAAAGCCATTTATATCCTCAATCATGTAAATCCATCCTCGCTCACCAACCCATGATGTGATAGAACTTTATAGCTTCTTCTAAGCTATTTCTGTGCATTATGGAGAATCAAGTTGCCATCCATGGTCAGAATCTGAACCCTAAACATCCTTGTGAAATGCTCACAGAAATCAACTGTCTGCACTCCTATAAACCTAAGAGCTTTTCTTATGCCTTCTTTTCCTCTCCATGATGTGTCCTTTCTTAGGAATTAGCTGATTTTTGTGTGTCTTGTTTGTTCTTCAAACATAATCCCTAGCTGATATACATGAAAAAAATATATTTTCCCCATAAAGTCAACATGGAAAATTCCAAAAGAGACTCAATTCTTTTACTAAATATAACATAACATTCTGGGCATTAGATAAACACTTCACCAAAAAAAAAAAAAGGCATAAACGTTAATTCTTGAAATACTGAAAGTTCTAATTTGCAGAGGAACAGCCTAACATCAACACAGTAGACTTTTAATTACCAAAGATTCCCTCCCTGTGTAACCTGTATATTTCTTATGTACTGTAGATTTCTGCCTTTTATAAAATGTTCAGTAGCCTCTGGATTCTGTAGCTGTACTTCTCTCCTCCAAGACAGATCACTGAAGCCCTCCCTGAAGTAAGTAAAAAGGAGACACTGCTGCTGCTGCTGTTGTTAAGTCGCTTCAGTTGTGTTCAACTCTGTGCGACCCCATAGACAGCAGCCCACCAGGCTCCCCCGTCCCTGGGATTAGACACTGCTGCTGCTGCTGCTAAGTCATTTCAGTCGTGTCCGACTCTGCATGACCCCATAGATGGCAGCCCACCAGGCTCCCCCGTCCCTGGGGTTTTCCAGGCAAGAACACTGGAGTGGATTGCCATTTCCTTTTCCAATGCATGAAAGTGAAAAGTGAAAGCGAAGTTGCTCAGTCATGTCCGACTCTTAGCGACCCCATGGACTGCAGCCTACCTGGCTCCTCCGTCCATAGGATTTTCCAGGCAAGAGTACTGGAGTGGGGTGCCATCGCCTTCTCCAGGGATTAGACACTAGCATATATAAAAACCACTGCTCCCATGTCCATCTATAGGATTCCTTTCTTTGTTCCCCATTTTCTTTATCAATATATATTATCTGCTTGTTTATCTAAGTCTGATTATAAGCATATTTTGCTGAGACAGTATTCTGGCATGTCATGCCCAGATAGCCGTCATAAATATCAAGTAATAATCATTATCATAATTTAAAGGACTCCCTTTATGAGAAAGTAGATATAATTTGGCTCTCAAATCCTTTACATCTTTATGCAAATTACATCCAGGACTTAATTGGTTGGCAAGGTAGATGTCAAATCAGAAAACCTCCCTTGATGCAATCAGTCTTAAGCATTAAGTCAGATACTGCACTTTTAGAACACAGGAATGACTACATTGGGACCACAAACTTGGTGGCCATTCCTCAGAAACTCTTTTAAAGGGCACGGCAAAAATTCACAGAATATTCACGTGACTAAGGATAATTAACGTCAACCATTTCCACCCTACAAAAGAAAATAGAGCGTCTGTTAAGAATGAACAATAAAGACATTATTTTGGTCCCATTGTTGTTGGTGTTTTTTTGTGCTTTTTTTTTTTTTGAAGCAGTTCCCATCTCTAAAAAATATTTGCAAACACAACAGTATTCCAGTTATCTCACTGTTACCAAATTTGCTGATAACATTGTTGGAATAAATTTTGTAAATATTAGAAGAAAATTTTAAAACTGCTTAAAAATAAATTCCATTAGAAACACAGCACAATTAAAGAGAATTGAAACATAGTGTTCAGGTAGCCATTCAATTTACATGCCACAAATCCAAAGACTGATGAAGACAAAATGTTGTTAAAAGAGCACCAAATCTCTGTTATCCTTCATCTCTTTCCTTTTTTATATTTACTTAACTCTTTTTGAGCATTTTCACCTTAAATAAGCACTAAAAAGTGGCAAGATTTAGGTAAGATTTAATAAGGATATCAGCCACTCAGTGCAAGACCTCTGAAGAGCTATATGAGGAAGAATCCTCACTTGGCTTCTCACTCTATATAAAATTCTAAAATAGAGCAGGGATTAAACCCAAATAAAACTGAGAAAGAGCCATTACAATCCAGGTCAGGTTCACATTTAAACAATACTCAGCTTATTTTCAGAACACGGGACAACATAGAATGTGTTATATATACTGAATCTAGTCAGGTTGCATTTTAAACCATATTGTATTCATTTCTTTTTCTGAATGAGTTTTCCTGCACTATACTTAATAATTCTATCTTATCTAATAAGCTTTGATAAATTACATAAATATAGCACAAATCATTAATTTATAGCCATTATTGGAAAAGGAAACCCAAAACGGACCATACAGTTTTGGCCAAAGACTTGAATTTATAGTGTCTGGCAAGAACTTTTGGAATGAATACTGGTGTGTATTACTTTTTCATTTATAAAGGGAACTTTTCCATTCAAGATTATTGTTGAAAGAATTAAGTAAAAAGTGTACAATTCCAGATAAAAGTGTTCATCTCAAAAATGAATGATTTAATATGTGAGTGACCTACCCCCTGAATATTGGGAATGTAAATAGGTCATGTGAATAAATCACTCCATCAATACAAGGTGTATACACATACAATACTTAGTGGAATAAGGAGTGCTGGTAAAGAATCTGCCTGTAATGGAAGAGACCCAGGTTCGATTCCTGGGTGGGGAAGATTCCCTGGAGAAGGGATAAGTTACCCACTCCAGTATTCTTAGGCTTCCCTGGTGGCTCAGCTGATAAAAAAAAAAAATCCACCTCCAATGTAGGAGACCTGGGTTTGATTCCTGGGTTGGGAAGATCCCCTGGAGAAGGGATAGCTACCCACTCCAATATTCTGGCCTGGAGAATTCCTTGGGGTTGCAAAGAGTCAGACATGACTGAGTGACTTTCTTAAAAAAAAAAAAGAAAGAAAGAAAGAAAGAAAAGTAAAAAATTTCACAAAGAATAATTTTCCAAGTTTGTAAACTCTATAAAATATTCCAACAAAGACAGAACTTGAGGAATTTGTCTTTGTCAGAGAATATATTCAATATAATCACTAGTTAAGGACAATGAAAATCTTCAATATCTTTGTGTAATAGCAAACTGCTATTCAAACATTTATGTTTCTGTAGGTTGAAATTTGTTTTTCATTTTTAATTACACCTAAAAAAACCAATTGTCCTTTAATCTTCACTTAAGATAACTTATAATTACATTCTAGTCTGCAAACTACTACAAATAGCCAAACCACATATCATTTCTGGTACAGCCTCAAACTTTTAAATTATTCCCGCCACTAAGCTGCAAGTTACCCAAAGCTTTATTTTAGCCAAGAGTTCAGCTCTGCCTCCATCGGAGTAATACTAGCAGGTGGGAAACTGAGTGACTTTGCTTTCACTTTCCTTTTCCCCCTTTATCCTATCGTTAGCAGTAAAATGCCCATTGACCAGTGCATATAATGTAGTGGACAGATGCAAGGGACCATGCAGAAGATAAGTGTATAGAATTTAGGAACTAATTGGATTTGAAAAGGAGGAGGTTATCTTAAATACTACTTCCAAGTATTGAGCATATATAACAAAAGTAAATGTCTGAGGTGAGATGTTGATTATTTAAGGAGTACATACACAGGGGCATCATTTTAAGGGGTATCCTATTTTGGAATGTGAGATGCTGAGCTGATACCTCAAGAGAGGAGAAAGTTAGGAAAATAATATAGAAATGGAGGTGAGTGCAATGGGCCATGGGCATAGTCTGCTACTCGACACCCTAGGAATGGCTGAGATCAGCTAGGAAGAAAGTGAAAACAGAAGAGAAACTGGTCTGGGATTACCTGTGTTTGTGCAGTTAAAAGCTAAGTGTGGTTTGGTTGTACCCATCAAGACAACATGCTGCTGAAGCTCTTACTACCACCCCAGTGAAAATGGTGAGGAAAGGTGTGTACTGCTCTAAACACACCTGAGAAACCTTTCTGTGATACCTTACGGGAAACCTTTATGATTTGAGAAAAAAAATCTCAACTAGATTTATTTTTAAATATTCAATGTTCTGAGTACTTTTCTAATTAAAAAAAAAAATGCTATTTTCAGTAAAAATAAAAATGTCTGAAAACTTTAAGTTTACATTTTTTACATTTTACATTTTTTATATGTAAGTTTACATTTTTTACATTTTACATTTTTTATATGTAAATTTACATTTTTTACATTTTACATATTTTATATGTAAATTTACATTTTACATTTTTTATATGTTACATTTTTAAAATGTAACATATAATTGATATAGTTTCTCATCAAAACATTTACTGCATAGAGATACGACTGTGCTTAATATGTACTCCATTAAAAATAATTAAAGGGCTGCCACATTTCACCACAGAGGTGGATTCATTTCCATTCTGGACTCAAAGATCACTTTCTATAAAGCATTCTCAAGATGCCTGNAATGTAACATATAATTGATATAGTTTCTCATCAAAACATTTACTGCATAGAGATACGACTGTGCTTAATATGTACTCCATTAAAAATAATTAAAGGGCTGCCACATTTCACCACAGAGGTGGATTCATTTCCATTCTGGACTCAAAGATCACTTTCTATAAAGCATTCTCAAGATGCCTGTTCTGTTTACAAAAGCTCTTCAGATGAAAGATGTTTTTGCAAATGCAAAATATGAATTATTGTCATCATCATCGTTTTTATTGTCCTAGGCATGTGAATGGATTTTGCATCTGGTGGCTGTAAGGTTTTACCGCAGCAGGGGTGGCTGGGTTAAAACCTAAATTCCTAAAGCAATACTGTAATACTTTGAACCATAGTGACATCCAAGAGGGATAATGACTTTCTGATGAAGTGAGCAGCTCCTCTGTGGCAAGAGGAGAGACGCCAAGCCTGGAACCTGGTGCAAACTCACAGCTAACTCCTGGCTGAAAGTGGATAATAAATGGCTTCAGGCATTTCTTAGTTCTCTTGTGTGAACCTCTAACAGCAAGAACCACTACAGGCTACAGTGCTGAGGAGCTGAACAATTTGAAAAATACGTGTGTGTTTACAGATATATATATGGCTAAAAAATTAAACTGAAATACAATTTTCTAATAACTTCCATAACATAAGTGGCCTGTATCTTCTTTCAAGACAGAGTATCAGTTTATTTCAAATTTAGAGATACTGGCCTCGATTCAAATTCATGGCAGTTATAGAAACCAATGTTCCGTGCCTTGATTCAGGTGGCAAGCATTAAATCTTTTTCCGGCTGTCATGCAACAACAACTTTAATACAAATTAGCACTGCCAAACTCAGTTTCCTGGGCTCAGAGGTCCTTGATGCTACTCTGTGAATTTTATTCAGACTTCCACATGAACTGTGCTCTTTCGAAATGGTAGCATTCAAGAAGAGAAACCTAAACAAAAATACAATCTAATTATTTCCAACATATTCTAATTTACAGCTTACTACAAAAAATTAATATCCCCCTTTTTATTTGGATTAATGTGAAACACTCATTATGTCATACGGGAGAGTGTTCTTAGATGCAAATTCGGTTTCTGTCACTGCAATTCTCCCTTCAAGCTGTTTACATTGAATAGAGACCTGTCAATCAGTACTAATTCAAAACTACAGAGCTTGTGTTAGCATATCATGGTTTCTGAGTCAAACCTTTCCAAAGCTCACAACGATGGAAAAAACAGACCAAAATAAAAGAGCCACCTCTTCTCACTGATAGGAAAACCCAATTAACTCTGAACCTGACACTCCAAACAACTTTGGAACGGCTTCCAATACGAAAAGATCTGTCAAAGAAACAATATTTCAAAATAGGAATGGATTCTTCTTGTTTCTCAAATTGGTCTTTAATTAAGACACCCCAGGGAAAAACAGAGCGATGAAGTAGTTAGGCTTAGCTTCCAGGTCTCTGGATATGTGGTATGCGCAAAACCATGATCCTCTGGCAAAATGTTAACACTCATAGAAACACTGTTTAGCTGCTTTCAAACTGCCATAATAATATGTCATTTCTTTTCTTAAAAAATAAGTTTCTGACAAGTAAATTGGTATGATTCTAAAACTAAACTCACCTCCTGGTTTAGCAGCAGCTTTCACTTAATAACCACTTCAAAGTCCACAAATTGGGCAATGTAACACAAAAAGGACCTCATTCTGAACTCTGCTTATATAGTTTTACTCTTTCTTGACCTGAGAAATTCAGGAAACACTATTTTTAAGCCAGTGAAAAAAAATTTTAATGAGAAAGTGGGGGGAAATGTGATCCCTCAAATATCATATATAGATACCTGAAATGGAGTACATTATGTTAGGGTGTCTTTGAACTAAATTATGTTAGGGTGCTCTCTTTAAATGTCTAAATAGAGCAAATTATACTAGGGTACCTTGATACACTGCAACCCTCAGACCCAAAGAAAGAGACATCACAAATAGTGGTCCACAGACATGTGTGATCTTTTTAAATGGCCTTAAATACTGTGCACATTTGAAGTACAGGAGATTGTGAAATAGAGGAGACTGGTATCCAAGAGACACTGGCTTCATACTACTCATCTGACCTTCAGCTGAAGCTTTTACTGAGCCCTAGTGTTCTAAGTTGTAAAATGAAAAAGAAAAAAGAAAAAAAAAGTACCTAGAAAGAAATTTTTGCAAGTATTAACACTTAATAGTGAGAAAACATGTCTAATACAGTGATGTACATAATATGCACTTCTGTTAGTTCTGAATCTTAACAAAACTTCACAGCAAACAGTGAAATAGGCATTAGCATCCCCAATTTACAGAATAAGAAACTGGGACTCAGTTCAACTAGTTTGTTGGAAGGTGCACAGGTGTTAAGTGGCAAAGCCAGGTATTTAGAAGCAATAAGCAGAATAACAACATATTAATAGCAGACATTCATTGTGTGCCTCCAATGTGGTGGGCATTAACCTAAGCTCTTCAAGATGTTATCCAATGTAGTCTTCTAAGGACCCTATGACATTCACACTATCATCTTCATTTTATAGATAAGGAAACAATGAGCCTCAGAATACCTTAACAATTTTAAATTCCTCAACAACTACTTATTAAGTCCTTATGATATTCCAGGCATGGGAAACTCAAGCACCAGAGGGCAGACAGGATTCTTGACTTCTCAACTTTACAAAACTCATGCCTGACCAATCTTAGAAGGCTGTCACCTTAGAGATTGAGGAAGACATCAATCTAAAACTGAATGCCATCATTACCTGACACTTTGGGGAAAAATATAATAACCAACCATTTATAGACCTTTTCTCATTAATCCATCCAATATTTCTCTACTATACAAAATAATTGTTATTTCTGCTTTATAGTAAAGTGAGATACAGAAATATTAACAATATTGGATCTAAGGGTTAAAAACAGTTTTCAAAATATAGATAGGACATTGCTGAGGAATTGGAACCTAGACACCAAATGAGCCCTTCCAGTGCCAGAGACTCAGTTTCCCCCATGAAGAGAGTCCGGGGCACCCTCCTTTTACCTTGCATCCTAGTGATCAGACCTAGACACAGCTAAGATTTATGTACACAAGCTTCACTATCCCTTCCAGTTTCTGTATTTGAGACAGAACTTCCTGGCCATACCACCTCTTTGCATAGGTACAACAGGCTTCTTTCACTTCCTTTACAAGGGAANTTCAGAGTCCCTTGGACTGCAAGGAGATCCAACCAGTCCATTCTGAAGGAGATCGGCCCTGGGATTTCTTTGGAAGGAAAGATGCTAAAGCTGAACTCCAGTACTTTGGCCACCTCATGAGAAGAGTTGACTCACTGGAAAGGACTCTGATGCTGGGAGGGATTGAGGGTAGGAGGAGAAGGGGACGACAGAGGATGAGATGGCCGGATGGCATCACAGACTCGATGGACACGAGTCTGATGAACTCTGGGAGTTGGTGATGGACAGGGAGGCCTGGCATGCTGCGATTCATGGGTTGCAAAGAGTTGGACATGACTGAGTGACTGAACTGAACTGAACTAAAGACATGTTTGTTTTTCCGAAAGTGGTCCAATGCCCATCTCAACTCCTAACTCTCAATCTTACAAAAGAGTCAAAGCAGAATATATGCACCCTCTTCAAGAAAAGAGCCTCTTCCTCAACATACGAGCTGAGTGACCCTTAGCAAGTCTTATCAGCTCCCCAATACTCCCATTTCCTCATCTGTAAATGGGATGATAACAATAGCACCCAACTCAAATGGTTATTGTAAAGATTACATAATGAAGTATCCAGCACAATGCCTGGCACATGAGGCCTCAATAAATATTATTAATGGTTCACTATATTAATATTATAACACCACTTTACTATTTCTTTCCAATATACCCAGATCCATACAATAATACTTACAAGAAATACTCAGAAAAAAATAATAGTAAAAGAAGAGAGAAATTTTTAAAATGAGATCTCAAAATGGATTTTAGATCTCCAGACTGCCTGTGCTATGTGACTACTAAAATGATGACAATACTGACAGAAACTGTTGAAGTTTTTCAAGCCAGCAAGTGAATGTGCTTTTTCTCCTCTATTGACAATTCAGCTGAGTGAATAGATTGTCGTGTATGTGTGTGTGTGTGTGTGTGTAAGAGAGAGAGAAAGAAAGAGAATGTGTGAGAGAGAGTGTGTATGTGTCTGTGTGTGTGAGAGAGAAAAAAACATTAAAAAGTAATTATGGTCTTATGTCTAGAAATACTAACTAGAAGGCCCTGAGTTACAAAATCAAGGCCATCTTTGAAGACTACAGTCTGTTTTAACACATAGAAAATATGAGGAGGCAAAATCTTGACGTTAGTTCCAAAGGCATCAAGGGAAATGAAACATTTACCTAATAGACTATATATATAATTATGGTGATAATCGGCGTTTTTAGCTATTATAACTTTAAAAATGGAGAGGGCGGGATGATTTGGGAGAATGGCATTGAAACATGTATAATATCATATAAGAAACGAATTGCTAGTCTAGGTTCGATGCAGGATACAGGATGCTTGGGGCTGGTGCACTGGGATGACCCAGAGAGATGGTATGGGGAGGGAGGTGGGAGGGGGGTTCAGGAGTGGGAACTTATGTACACCCATGGCGGATTCATGTTGATGTATGGCAAAACCAATACAGTATTGTAAAGGAAAAAATATTTTTAATTAATTAAAAAATATATATATATGTATTTTTTAAATAATTCTATGCAGTGAAAACAAGGACTTTTTCTTAACCTTGGAGAGATATACTTGATAGAAAAGAGTCCTCTGAGAACAGAAGAGGAGCTAACCCAAGGCTTAAAGACAAAGAATGAGTCATGTCTCTAGAAAATCCATGTTTACGCTCATCCACTTCTGAGTCTCTCTGCGTGCATGCTCAGTCGCCCAGTCACGTCCAACTCTTTAGGACCCCCTAGACTGTAGCCTGCCAGGCTCCTCTGTCCATGGGATTTTCTAGAGAAGGATACTAGAATGTGTGCCCTTCCCTTCTCCAGGGATCTTCCCGACCCAGAGATCGAGCCTGTGTCTCCTGCCTCTCCTGCACTGGCAGGTGGATTCTTAACCACTGAGCTACCTGGGAAGCCTTCTTGAGTCTCTGAGCAGGCTGGGACTAGACAGGTCTACAAATGCTTAAAGTGGTAGCCATAACCTGACACAGATGACATGGATGACATGGATGACAAGGTAGACATAACCTAACAAGGAAGCTACCTTGTTACTTTTCTTCTGGTTTTTCAGTAGGGGTTGTTTAAATAAAAGTATCAGATCAGGTGATTAACCTTAGTACACAGATATTTCTCCCTGACATAAATTACAAAGCCCTTCTTTCCTCTCAGTATGCAAGTATGTTCTGTGTGTGTATATATATATACATATACACACTAATAAAAGAGGCACTGACTAGTGTCAGTATCTAACTGAAAAACAATTAAGGAATAATAAACTCTTGAAAAGAGCAGGAAAGAGGTATGAATTTGGAGCCTGGTAAATCATTTAAAGCAGCAATTTCCAAACTTCTTTGACTGTGCACCACTGTCAGTAAAACACCTTCTAGATTGGCCTTTACCATGCATGTGCCATTTAAAAATGTGTACAACTGTACTAAGATTACATGCATATTGCAAAACACAAAATAACATTTTAAAGGTAAAGTTTAAAATGAATATAAATCAAAGTTTCTTCCTGAACCAGAACAGTTTTTGCTGCAAACTACCTGGAGTGAGCACAACCCATGTGGAGATCCTGATTTTAGAGATCAGGAGCAACTGAGACACAAAGATCTAGCATGAGAGCTATCTTTTCACCTGTCCCTACCACCTCACTTACTGCTTCCATGAACGTTTCTTAAAGGGGAGTCCAGGGGCCACCTACATCCAAACTGTCTGAAGTACCTGACTTAAACAGTCTCCACTCCTGACAAACAGTAGGCCTATCAGCCTTCATGATTAACAAACTTCCTAAAGAATTTTTATGCACACTAATGTTTGAATCAATCCCCAGGAGCTGGTTGCCTTTGCTCCTTCCTTCTGTGGTCCCCAAGGAAGTCAGAAGAAGGAAAAGTGTTAAGTTTAGAGTGTTTTTGGCAAAACACACACACAACCATCACCACACCACAATCACTGCAACAACAACAACAAAAATCTCTAAAAAGAAAATCACTTTTAAGAGGTAGAAACACCGTCAAAACTGCAGAGCTGTTTGCTGGTATCGACCCTCCACCATTTGTTGAAATTTTAGTCTTCCTTTCCTACAAAGGATATCACATTCCTCCACTAAAAAAAATTACAAAATTTAAAGATTAAAAATATAAAAACTGATACAATTCAAGTATACTAAGAAATGTGTGTGTATATTTTTGCTCCAACACACTGGTCCAGTGATTTAAAGACAACAAAGATGCTTCTTTGTAAATCTCCTTTGTTGTCAACATCCACAAAGGTGACCAGGGCCATTTGAAAATAAAAATGGAAACAAGACCCTACTGGAAGCTGAAAGAAAAAAACAACCATATTTTCTCAAAAGAAGACAACAAATCACCCAACTGTTGATACAACTTTTCTAGGCTGATGATATTTAAAAACTCAGTCTGGAGGCGAAAGATTCTTTATTCAAACATCCCAATCTGTTTAAAGTATTTCAAGTGCTTTTACAGACTTTTATGGCAAATTTTGCTAGTATGATACAGTGGAAAACTATTCTACCAGTATCATCCTCTGTGTTCTGTGCTTAAGTTGCTCAGTCATGTCCCACTCTTTGGGATCCCATAATCTGTAGCCTGAGAGGCTCCCTTGTCCATGGAGATTCTCCAGGCAAGAATACTAGAGTGTGTTGCCATGCCCTCCTCCCAAGGATCATCCCAACCCAGTGATCTATCTGAGCCATCAGGGAGGCCCACAAATACTGGAGAAGGTAGCATATCCCTTCTCCAGGGGATCTTTCAAGCCCAGGAATCAACGGTGTACAGCATTGCAGGTGGATTTTTTACTAGCTGAGCTACCAGGGAAGCCCTGTATCATCCTCTAACCACAGACAAATATAGAGATCATGATTTATTACCTACTAAATTCTGAATTCTGACACTTTACTGATCAAACATCTTTCTATAGTTACTCTCATCAGTAACACTAAAAAAAAAAACAAACTAGTTTGTTCTTTTGTGTTATTTGCTAGGGGCAGAGGTGGTTTTAACTTTGTAAAAATACCTTCCTGATATAATTTCGATGAAGTGAAATTATATAGTGAATTATATAGTGAAATTATAAGAGTTGTGTCCGACTCTTTGAGACCCCATGGACTGTAGCATACTATGCTCCTCCATCCATGGGATTTTCCAGAGTACTGCCATTTTCTTCTCCAGAGGATCTTCCTGACCCAGGGATCAAACCCAGGTCTCCCACACTGTAGGCAGACGCTTTACGGTCTGAGCCACCAGAGAAGTCCTAAATTTTGAAGATACTGTGATAAATAAAGGGCTTCCCAGGTGGCGCTAGTGGTAAAGAACCCAGCTGCCAATGCAGGAGATGTAAGAGACATGGGTTGACCCCTGGGTCAGGGAAGATCCCGTGGAGGAGTGGCCACGTGGCACTTATCTGATCACTTAAGATGGAAGCTTGGCACTCTGGAAAAGCCTTTCTTTGCCTTTCTGATAAAAAGCATGTAAGTGGCTATCCCTCTGTAAGCCCTCACCCTTTTTGCCTTGAGAGCAGTCTTGGTGGATCTGGAGTAGATACCTTCTAATCCTAGGGAAAATAACCAAGAGAAGCAAAGGAAACACCAGCTTTGCCTTTGTAAGGTTATTAAACTAATACCAAGAGTCATTGACCTCTGTACATGTCATTATCTTAAAAAATATATATATTTTTTTAAGTCATCATTAGTCAATTCTTCTGTTTACTTCAGTAGAAAATATCCCTTGCTGATAAATACCTTCTTTCCTCCACCACATTTGTAAAATCTAATTCAAATATCACCAAATGTCAGAATTTTTCTTACTCTTCTGAACTAGTAAAGAACTCTATCTGTATAAAGTCTCAGCATGTTTTTACGTTATTATTATGACTTTTTCTCACTGGAGGTAAATATCTTAAGGGTGGAGGTCCTGCTTCATTCATTTTGGCTCCCTACAAAGCACTTAACAGGATGACTAGCAATCAGAAGTGTTTAGCTTAATATTCACTGAATGAATTTATTGATAATGAATGATAATCTCCTTTGTCAGTTAGACAACAATAATCAAACTCACAAATCTCCTATGGAAATGACTTCTGTGTAGATTCTATTTACTTACTCTATCTGTATTTACTCATTCATTCCTCAGCATTAATCTATTAATCTATGTGCAAGGCAATATATTACATGCCAAAGGAGCAGAAATCCATTTGATATAGTTTGTGACTTCAAATAAAGTAATTTATTGTAGAAAAATACATATTCACTTAAATTATGCCCTATGGCCCATTTCAGATGTCGGCACTTGAAAGGGTTACTTAATCTGGGTATCCCTGCTATAGAAATGGCATTCAAAATTCAAGATATACTTATTTTCATTTATAAGCAATTTCAAACCCACAAACAAGTGTAATTCTAAAAGTACATTTTTATAGGAAACCTAGACTACTTTCTCAAACAAATCACTTTTTAGATTATGGTTAAGTATTTGATCAGCCTCAGATGCTTGTCTAGCTTTAATGTGGCATAATTATGGACCACATACTCCCAACGTGAACATTAAGTCAGTGAAATAGGAAATTAAAAAAAAATTAAAGCAACCCCATGCTACCCTATTCCTTGTTTGGGTTTGGAGTTAGCTCAAGGCAAAAACTCCAAATAAATGAATGTGTTATTAAGATCTTACCTTCCTTAAGAGGCTTCTCTTGCCTACAAACTAAGCTGAAAGTGTCTTTCAAATATTAATAATCACTCCCCTTCCTATATCACAGAAAGGTCCCTAACCATCATTAAAAACATTACCTTTCAGGCAAGTCCTCTCTTTACTTCAGGAAGAAGAATGAAGGCAATGTGATCACACTAATTTGCAAGGGTGCTTCCCAGAGTATCTGTCTTGTAAAAGGAGAGCGTGTGCTACTCTGTTCCATCACCAACCTATCTCCCATCAATGTGAGGTGAACATTTCCACCATGCAGGGGAGACTTTCTTGACACAAATCTGTAATGAGCCGACTTTGGAGGTGAGCTTCTCTATCCTAATCCACCTGTTGCTTCTCTTTCCCATCCTTGGACTCACTGTTCACAAGGAACCTTCTAAAAATGTAGGTCATTGAACAACAAATATGAAGGAACTACAATGTGGCAAAATGCTGCTTTTACGCCTTTTCCAACAGTAGACACAGCAGGGATTCTAATAAGGAAGAGAGCAATGGGTGAACAGGGGAAACCTGTTGGATTTATTATGGGTCATTTAAAATTTGGCAACCATCTGTACTTAAGGGGTTGAAGACTTTAATTAAAGCAAAATGTGATTACAAGGAATTTCACTGTTCTTTCCCACTGTAGACTTCAGCAAAGGCTATACGTGCATGCATTCATGCGTGCGTGTGAGTGTGTGTGTGACTGAGTAACCTTGATCTTTAGGAATTGTCAAAGGCAGTAATGGACATAAACTATTTTTGGTACTTTATTTTTAATCTGAGGAAAGTCTTACATTTGTTCTTAAATAAGGCTGGACAAGGAAACTAAAATATCAAGTTTCTTTGATTCTAACTAGTATTATACCAGCAATGTTTACAATACAGGATATCTCAGGCTCATCAAGGGTCCCACTGGTAGACTTCTATCAATAGCTAAAGAAGAATGGCAAGACCTGAATATATCTTAATAAGTGTTTATACAAGATTAAAGTATTTCTAAATTGGTCTGCTGCTGCTGCTGCTAAGTCACTTCAGTCGTGTCCGACTCTGTACAACCCCATAGACGGCAGCCCATGAGGCTCCCCATCCCTGGGATTCTCCAGGCAAGAACACTGGAGTGGGTTGCCATTTCCTTCTCCAGTGCATGAAAGTGAAAAGTGAAAGTGAAGTTGTTAAGTCGTGCCCGACTCTTAGCGACCCCATGGACTGCAGCCCACCAGACTCCTCCGTTCATGGGATTTTCCAGGCAAGAGTACTGGAGTAGGCTGCCATTGGTCTAGAAGGAACACAATAGTCTGAGTCTTTAGTAATAATAAGTTTGGAAAACACAATCATAAATTTCACTACAAAGGAACAAATTGGGGAGACAGAATACATTCCAGGAAAACTGACACCTGAATTGATGAGGCAATTTACATAAAAAATTAAAATGTGATCCAAAATGGAGCTTATTTTAATGAAGTAACAGATATTACTTCTATTTTTCCTGCTGATATAAGTATTATTTTTAAGTTATTCTTTTAACCTATAAAAGTGGTCATTTTAAATAAATATTATTTACTAACTATATAATAAATATTGCCCTTAAGAATTAAAGATAATATTATATACCTGGCAAATAACTTTCAGTCCTACTTTTTAAAACCTATCCATTTCATGAAAGAAGTCTAAACAAAATATATATATTTGTTAAAAATGTTGCACAAATGGTAAGCCTATAAAGAAATCTTTTTCACAGAAGTCTAGATCATAACTGCCACAGGAAGGAGTGGGGAGTGCACACCTCTGGGTGGTCATTTATGAGATGGTGATAACATTTGTCTTCCCTGGGTAAGTGTCATGTTCAAGTCCTAACTCCGGTACCTAAGAATCTGAACTTATTTGGAAACAGGGCCTTTACAGCTGTAGTTACGGGCTTCAATACAGTATGATCAGTGTACTTATAAAAAGGAAAAATTTGGGAGAACACCACGTGAAGATGAAGGCAGAGATGGGGGTGATATACCAACAAGCCAAGGAATGCCTAAGATTTCCAGAAAACCACCAGAAGCTAGCAGAGAAGCAGGGAATGCATTCTCCCGCACCATCCTTAGAAGGAACCAACTCTACCTACACCTTGATCTTGGTCTTCTGTCCTGTAGAAAGGTGAGACAATAAGCCACCCAGGGTGGCTTATTCAACAGCTCCAGAAAAAGAAAACAGTAAGATAACTATTTTTATAATTATTTTTAAACTGTATATAAATGTTGTATGGACTTTTCTGAATGCATACTTTCATTAACAATACAAATAAAAAGTAAAAAGGAAGTTCTATTCCTATTGTAAAGGTAAGGGGGAAAAAATGAAACTCTGCAGAAGAATCAAGATGGACATATTAGGTTAGGTGTCTGGGCTGGAAAATAAATGAAGTCATAGAGCTTAAGAGTAAGAGAAGCAGCCGAAGGCAGCAACTGAACTCTGAGGACCCACACCTTGCCTTTCCTCAAAAACTGAGAATGTTTAGATGTTAATCTATATCTAACCTAAAACAAACTGATAGTAGAGAACCAAAATCAAGTTCAGCTGTTGTACCACTAACAACTTGACTCCTTTTATCCTATGTTTTAAAATGTCCTTCCCAGGTTTATAAAATCACTTTTATTACCAGCCAGATATCTAAACATGTTTTAAAATTTTAGTCCCCACTACTGCAAATGCCCTTAAAAAACAGTTTTAATTTCATGTCTCATTCAACCTACATGCCTGTGTCTCTTTGCTCTTCTTAATTAGTTTCATTATGTTAAATTATTAGTACCATGAATTTCTTGCACTTATTTAGTAACAAGAGGCAACCCCACCTGATATTCTTTTCTAAATTATGGCAGGGCACAAAAATTCATTTCTAATGCCTCTTTTCTCTAAAAGATGTTTCTAAAAATAAACTCCTTGTCCATACATCTACTAATTCCACTATCTACCATTTATTTGTCATCACCAGAGTAAGATTTTTGCAGCTAGGACCTGCAAGTCTACAAGGCTAATATTAATCTTATGAGATTCAGAAGGAGCACAGTGGGAAATGGGAAAGCAGACACTCAAATCCGGCGCCTAAAGTTCTTCCATTTGTCTGATATAACAAATTCCATCAAAACCTACACGTTCAATTCCACAAAATCAGCAAGGTAGGAAGAGCATTTGGTTCAGACTTTTTTTTTTTTTAACTGCCATTTTGGGGACACAATGTGGGCCATATCATCTCAAAACCTTCAGGGTAATTCTGTATGATATCACTTATATGTGGGACATAAAAAATACAACAAACTTGTGAATACAACAACAATTTAAAAAATCAACAGACTCAAGAGAACAAATCAGTGGTTACTAGCAGGGAGAGAAAAATAGGAGGGGCAGTACGGGGTAGAAGATTCAAAGGCACAAACTATTACGTACAAAATAAACTACAAAGGTAGATTATACAACATAAGAAATATTGCCAATATTTATAATAACTATAAATGGGGCATAACCTGTAAAAACTGTGATCATTATATCATATACATGTAACATATAATATTGTACATCAACTATACTTCAATTTTTAAAAACTTTAGGACATTACTGGCATACTTTTTCCCTACCTCCAGGATGGGTCCCAATAACCCCTGACCTCCTTGTATTTCACTTTGCATAGTTCCAGTCCACACTGTAGCAGGGCTGGTCCCTGTGACCAATGAAATATGACATGACATTTCCGAAAAGACTGCAGCTTTCATTTAGGGTCTCTCCTCAGACCCTCTTTCTGTCTCTCATCACTCAGATGTAAGCCAGCTGCTACTGTAAGGACACTGAGGCAGCTTAGGAAGAGTCTAGAGGGTAAGGAAATGAGATTCAACATCCAGCAAAGAACTGAGGTTTGCCAACAACCACATGAGCTGAGCCACTTTGGAAGCAAGACTCCAGGCAGCATTTGACTGCAATCTCGTGAAAGACCCTGAGCCAGAACCACCCAGGAGATATTTCAAGTTTCCTATCCCTCAGGAACTGTGTTAGATAATAAATGGTGTTATATAAGTATAATGGTTATGAAAACTAATGTGATTTAAAACTTGAAAATGTACCATTTTTATACTTTATTATTGGATTTAGGAAGCACGTAATCTGTAATTACATTCCAAGTATAAACCTGATAAATTCATTGACATAATATATCTTAATACATATATAAGACTCCAACCCAGATCATCTTAGGAATTTTAACACCAATGATTCAAATCAAAACATTTCATAAACACTTACATTATATGGCACATATATTAATAATCTTTTAAATAGTTTGGTTAGAGTTTCACAACTGTCATTTCTTAATGCTTCTCCAATTACACCTTTTTAAATGTCCAAACTTCTTCTCTGGCAGAATAAACAGGCTGTGGCGCCAGTGGTAAAGAACGCACCTGCCCATGCAGGAGACATAAGAGACTCAGGTTCGATCCTCGAGTCGGGAAGATCCCCTGGAGAAGGAAATGGCAACCTACTCCGGTATTCTTGCCTGGAAAATCATGCATGCTAAGTCGCTTCAGTTGTGTCCAGTTTAGCATGCATAATTTACAGTGTAGGCAGATTTAGTTGCTAAGTTGTGTTCGACTCTTTGAGACCCCATGGACTGTAACCCACCAGGCTCCTCTGTCTATGGGATTTCCCAGGCAGGAATACTGGAGTGGGTTGCCATTTCCTTCTCCAGGGGATCTTCCTGACTCAGGTATGAAACTCGGGTCTCCTGCATTGCAGGCAGATTCTTTACCAACTGGGCCACCAGGAAAGATCCTTGATTTACAACAGATATTTCAATTAAATCCTTAGAATTTCCTCTATTCATATGAAATTTTAAATGTCTTCACTGAAAGATTTCTTTCTCTTCTATTTACATCATAATAGATGTATATAGTAACAACTGGATTTCTTTTTAATTTAAATGGTGAAAATAATGGTGGGAGGAAGCTCAGCCCATTTATTATAAAATATCTGGTATATGAGACAGGAACCTAGGATCTGGAGTTCAGGGGACTTGGGTAGGAATCCTGATTATAAAATTTACTAGCTGTGTGACCTTGGGCAATTTACTTAACCTCTGTACTGCTGTACCCTTATTTATAAAATAGCAACAATATCACCTGTCCCACAGGGTTGAATAAGGAATGGGTAATGTAAAAGATAGTTTTAGCACAGAATCTAGTATAAATCAATGAGTATTTGTCATATTTAGTATAGCAAAAAGTAAAACATAGAGCTGAAAAAAATGTCCCAGGTGGGGACAATATTGTTTTGGAGATTAGTAGTTATAGTCCAGCATTATTTTTATAAGTATGATCACTTTGGAACTCAAATTTTAGGGAAGTCAGAATAATTATTATTTGAACACAGTTGTCAGGTATACCAAGAAGAAGTGTCAGTGAAAGCGGTAATGGCACTTTAGACTCTCCCAAACCACAGCTTCTCCCCAGTCTACTTTTCCTTTTTCTGTAGCAATAACAAAAGCCCTAAATACTAAGCATCAGGATTTTTTATGTCTTGGAACTGTCTATTACTTAGACCTTTATAACCATTACAGAATTTTCCATCAATTATCTCACTGAATTACATACAAAGTGCCAGCTAAAGACTGAATATGTTTATTTCAAACATCAAATTAACTTAAATATCAAAATGGGGAGCTCTATTCTAACTTCAAAGTTGATCATAACACTAACGACTGCTCCTGTCTCTTAAATGGTTCTTCCCTGGGAAGGAGATGGGCTGGCTAGAAGCTGCAGGCCACCACATCTTTAAGCGTGCTCAGGGAGCCAGTACACCCTCCTCAGTGACAAGGATTCAAGCATACCCACTCCACGCTCTCTTCCTGTAGCCAACACTTTGAGGTAAAAGAGGACTATTCTTCAAAAAGCTGAGGAACACACTTTCAAAAGTTTTTTCCTGCCTATCACCTCCCCACCCCCACAACACACAAATTGCTTTGGAACAGCCCAATCCATTATCTTTTTTAGCAGCTCATTGTTTTGGTTTAATGTCCTTATCTGCTGTCTTCCCTCACTTGGCAAAGCTCTTATCAAATGTTACTCTGTATTTAAAATCTAAAAGATAGCTAATACAGGGTTTATTACAGAAAATACAAAAACGACCTGTTTTGCCATTATATATTTGCATTCAGAACTGCTTATGTTTTAAAAGAAACCTCCTTAGCCCCAGAAAGTGTCATTTTTATCATTAAATTTTATCCAGAGTTTCTTCAGGATCATTACCTATTACCACTAAGAAAAGTCACTGGATAGTACCCATTGAAACAATAAATACCTTTCAGAAGGGAAGGTGATAAAGAGATCTTGAATTAGAAGGAATGTGGTTTAAAATTGTGGTATACATTCCTAAACTTTAGTATATTTTTAAGTTTCATATAATGCTAGTAATCTATCTCTTATTAATGCCTTCACTTAAAACAGTTCCATTTAGAAATATAAACTCTTCTTAAGAGAGCATTTTTCATCATTTATTAATCATTTATTAAATGATCTGTCTAGTTCTAACTTTATGCTGATGCTATTACTTGAAGTTTGAAATAAATCAGTAGTGTTTAATAGTTTTCAGTTTTGAAATTCATTTTTAACAATTTCAGTAATAAACATCAGTCTTTATATTTTTCAGTTCAAACCAATATTAATCAACCAACTCATTTTGCAGGATATCAGCATTTATAGTAGGAAGACCTTCTTCAAAATATTTCATTACCATCCTGTCCTCTCCCTCTCGCTAATATAGTAAGGCCCTAAACTCAAACAGAATCACACAGTTTCTCAAAAATAGCAAGAAACAACACGCCACTGTACCAAAATACTTGTGTTTTTTTTTTTAAGCTTTCATTTTTTCTAATTGCTTTTTATGACTCCNTCCCTCTCGCTAATATAGTAAGGCCCTAAACTCAAACAGAATCACACAGTTTCTCAAAAATAGCAAGAAACAACACGCCACTGTACCAAAATACTTGTGTTTTTTTTTTTAAGCTTTCATTTTTTCTAATTGCTTTTTATGACTCCATAATTGCAAATGAAAATTATGTGAGGGGTTTCATACTTGTGTTTGATTATTTACTTGAGTATTTAACTTAGACAATTGAATATCATATGCTGTTCTGTATTTGAACGTCTGAACTACTCTCTTCATTCTTTTACTTTGTATTTACCACTAAAATATAGCTTTCTAAAAGAATTTAAATAAGACCACAGCTGATTAGCAGAGAAGACAGTTTCCCACCCCAAAAATGGTTGTTAGATGTCTTCCTCAGAGGGTTTATCTGGAAATTAAATGAGATAACATGTTTAATGCTCTGAGCACATGGCCTGAGATCCAGAAAGAGTTCAACACATGTTGCCTTCATCACAAAGATGATGATGATGATGAAGATGGAGCGTGTGGCCATATAGGGTATCAGGAAATCCTCACACTATGACTAACCCAGGGGCATCTTCAACTTGAGATATACAGCAATTTATCATAACATGTTATACAGATTTTGTGTGAAAGACAGCAAAACCAACATAAGATGGCATCACTACAACCAGATAGGAATACACACTTTTTCAGAGAAATGTTATGAGGTTTCAAATTACTGGTAAAATATTACTTTGGGTTTTAAATATTTGTTTCTGTAATGGAAATAGCAATGAAATATTTTGAAGTTTAAAAATGTTTATTTCAAGAACTGCCATGAAATTGCCATTTATGTGAGGAATTAAGCAGCAAAATCATTTCTCTAAATACTTCCAGAGGTTGGTGAATATGTTTAAACACATATGCTGAGGAAAACACAACAAACTGAAACACAATATACTGCTGTCAGGGTTCTTAGGATTAAATGAAACTGTCTTACTGCAGGTTTTCATCTCCTCCTATTTCTTAAAGAATCACTATTAAGTTTTACACAAGTCCTCTGCTTTTTCCTCATTTTACGCTAAATATTAAGTATACATTTTGTATAAATAAAATTCATGGATAAGCAAAGATTATATGCTATAGTAAAGGATAAAAATAATGTTTAAAAACTCAAATGTATGACATTTGAACAGCTGATGGAGTAATGAGGAAAATCATTTTCATTATCTTTGAATTAATAAAAGCTGTAATACTATAAAGAATAACTGCTTTCCCCACCCTCAACCCCCCCTAAAATGTCTGTAATTTGACATTCCACTGTAATGTTCTTGGTGATTTGTCTAAGACGCTCTCTCAGCCAACTACCTCTGGGGCACAAGAAGAGATAGTTCTCTTTAGTTTCCATGTGTATTTGAACAGATTCTTTTTATATTAATGCAGGATTTTATTTTCACTTTTGTCCTGTTCCAAGACATATTCAAGGATATAATCATATAATAAGACATGGCTTCTCCCTGGCTACTGTAATAAACATTGTTTTTTCTGCTTCTCTCCCAAACTCCTTCCATGAGTTAGTTAATGACTATAAGGAATATTTAAGTCAGGGGCCCTCCCTGGTGGCCCAGTGGTTAAGAATCCATCTTGCAATGCCAAGGACATGGGTTCAACCCCTGGTCTGAGAAGATCCCGCATGCCGAAGAATAGCTAAGCCCCCGTGCCACAGCTACTGAGCGTGTGTTCCAGAGCCTCGAGCTGCAACTACTGAAGGCCACAAGACCTAGAGCCTGTGCTCCACCACACAGAGAAGTCCAAGGAGAAGCCTACATACCACAATGTGAAAGCAGCCCCGGCTCACCGGAACTAGAAGAAGCCCACACACAGCAACGGAGACCCAACACAGCCCCAAATAAAACACACAAAATTTTTAAAAAGAATATTTAAGTGAAGGAGGGAAAATCTATTTAAATACAAAGAAAGCAGAAAAACTAAGGAAATCCTCCTGGATAATTTCTATTTTAAATTTCTTCCATGTGTTTGATTACTATCTTATAATCAAACATCCTCTTTTCTTCTAAAGCCCCCTGATACAAATCTGGAAGGATAGGAAATGCTACAGATTCTACCTAATTTAACAATCAATCATAAATCGCACAAAATGAAAATGAAGGATCACATATAACATTAGACAGGAGGTATCCTGTGAAAGGGCTGCACTCAATATGCCAGCAAATTTGGAAAACTCAGCAGTGGCCACAGGACTGGAAAAGGTCAGTTTTCATTCCAATCCCAAAGAAAGCCAATGCCAAAGAATGCTCAAACTACAGCACAAGTGCACTCCTCTCACACGCTAGTAAAGAAATGCTCAAAATTCTCCAAGCCAGGCTTCAGCGGTACACAAACCGTGAACTTCCATATGTTCAAGCTGGTTTTAGAAAAGGCAGAGGAACCA
>SJYV01049026.1:440493-464798 GCA_006410875.1 Neotragus pygmaeus | reverse complement strand
TATGGATGTGAGAGTTGGACTGTGAAGAAAGCTGAGCGCCGAAGAATTGATGCTTTTGAACTGTGGTGTTGGAGAAGACTCTTGAGAGTCCCTTGGACTGCAAGGAGATCCAACCAGTCCATTCTGAAGGTGATCAGCCCTGGGATTTCGTTGGAAGGAATGATACTAAAGCTGAAACCCCAGTACTCTGGCCACCTCATGCGAAGAGTTGACTCATTGGAAAAGACTCTGATGCTGGGAGGGATTGAGGGCAGGAGGAGAAGGGGACGACCGAGGATGAGATGGCTGGATGGCATCACCGACTCGATGGACATGAGTTTGAGTGAACTCTGGGAGTTGGTGATGGACAAGAAGGCCTTGCGTGCTGCGATTCATGGGGTCGCAAAGAGTCGGACACGACTGAGTGACTGAACTGAACTTAACTGATCCTTTTCATAAGCTACCTGACTTTAGTCAGCATACTCCACAAAGGGGTATGAGATGGACTATACATAACAGTGCTACATTCATACTTACTATCTGGTGGATTCAGAGAATAAGCTGTTCACCTCTGTAAACCTGAAGATACTCAGGGGTTTCAACACAAAGTGGCAATGCCCAACCGAGCACCATGTGCTCATTCTCGGGGCTCCCACTGAACGGACCCCCTCCTCTGCTATCACAGTCATAATTAAGTCTGTGTTTGCCAGAGACTTGAACACAATTCATGCAAACTGCAGATTTCTCAAAAGAAAGAAGTCTAAAAATGACAAAATTACATTAGAATCATAGTGTGTGAAGTATTTACTCCTATAATTGTAAACACAGTTCTTTCAAATGCTTCAGTTCAGTTCAGTTCAGTTCAGTAGCTCAGTCGTGTCCCACTCTTTGCGACCCCATGAATTGCAGCACGCCAGGCCTCCCTGTCCATCACCAACTCCCAGAGTTCACTCAGACTCACATCCATCAAGTCCGTGATGCCATCCAGCCATCTCATCCTTGGTTGTCCCCTTCTCCTCCTGCCCCCAATCCCTCCCAGCATCACAGTCTTTCCAGTGAGTCAACTTTTCGCATGAGGTGGCCAAAATACTGGAGTTTCAGCTTTAGCATCATTCCTTCCAAAGAAATCCCAGGGTTGATCTCCTTCAGAATGGACTGGTTGGATCTCCTTGCAGTCCAAGGGACTCTCAAGAGCCTTCTTCAGCACCACAGTTCAAAAGCATCAGTTCTTCAGTGCTCAGCTTTCTTTATAGTCCAACTCTCACATCTATACATGACTACTGGGAAAACCATAGCCTTGACTAGACGGACCTTTGTTGACAAAGTAATGTNTAACCTGCCTCTTGAGAAATCTGTATGCAGGTCAGGAAGCAACAGTTAGAACTGGACATGGAACAACAGACTGGTTCCAAATAGGAAAAGGAGTACGTCAAGGCTGTATATTGTCACCCTGCTTATTTAATTTCTATACAAAGTACATCATGAGAAACGCTAGACTGGAAGAAACACAAGCTGGGATCAAGATTGCCAGGAGAAATATCAATAACCTCAGATATGCAGATGACATGACCCTATTTCAATTGTCCAAATTTACTCCAGGTCAATAGTCATCTTTGGAGTCTTTATTTGATTTACCCTTAAGGTGTGCAAATACACACACCCATACACACCTATTAAACACCAGGCATCTTCTATCAAAAGTCAGACTAAATATAAAGAATTTGTGGTTTCTGGGGAATATGAAACAACGCAAATTTTACAAACAAAAACATCAAAGCAAATAAATACGTAAAGAATCTATCAAAATAAGTAGTGTGTCCAGAAACCAGATCAAAACAAAAATAAGAAAGACAGCCCAGATTTCAACAGTTAAAGCAAACAGAAGTGTATTTGCCAACAGTTTGACAGAACAAGATACATACCATGTGCAGACACTATACAGTAAATTTTGGGTCCCCTTGATTTTAAAGCGCCCAGTGAACATATGAATGCCTATGGTCAACAGACAACTGTGTATATGGGTTTAGAGATCAGGAGAGGCACTGGTCAAAAGGAACAAGTGTGGTGTTGTCAGCATCTTTACTTGCTTTTATGAGCCATGGAAATGAATGGTAGACTCCTGTAGGGAGTAGAGAACGAGGCAAGAACCCTGAACAACAAACAGAGAGCTGGGAGGAATACTAGAAATGCATGGCATCATGCAAGTCAAGGGACCAGAGTGTCACAAAAAGGAAAGAGTCATCAGAAGCATCCCATGCTGCCAGGAGATTATGGAGATAAAGACTGGGAGTGTCTATTGGTAGCAGGTCAGCTCCAATGTGGAGCTACACAAGGAAAGGGACTATAGTTGGCTGGGAAAAAGCGAAAGTCATGGTAAGTTCACGGGGTGAGAAAGAACTTCCGGAAGCATTCGGTTATTTGGTGAGAGTAGGGCTTTCATTTTAAAGAATTTATAAGGATAACAAGAAATAAAAATCAAAGTAGAGATTGGGGTCACAGGTTTTTTTTCTAAAAGAAAAACAAAACTTTAGGTTGCACTTGAAAATGGAAAGGTCCAACTTTAAGGGAACTGAAGAAGTATATTTAAAGAAATACGAGTGAGTGTCAGATAAAGGAGCATAGAAACAGCAGCCAGGTGTAAAAGCTACACTGAAATTTTCCTGTACTGCATTGAGGTGGGGAGCAGGGAGTGTAACAGCAATGATTTGATGATGATAGCTTCTACATTTAGGCTACAAATGTCCTAAACTATAAAACTGAGAGGAAAATAAGAACTTCCATAAGTTCATAATGCTTACTTTGATTTTGCCACCAAATTCAAGAAATACACATTCTCCAAACTGAGAGACAGACGGGTAAGAGAGTGACTCAGTCAAAAAAAAGTGAAATTTTGCAGCTTTCATAATTTCTAAGAGATGACACACATGTAAAATAGATACCTGGAATAAAAAATAAATGCTTGTAGTGAGCAACATTTTAAGATAGCAAACATGAGTTACAAATTAGCAAACTCAAATGCTGAAAAAGTTAAGATAACATGCTAAAGAGCTTGTCACTGTGTCTGACACATGAATAATGCAATAAACAGTAACTATTAATGCATTATTATTAAAATTGTACAACACATGTTGCTCAAATTTTCCAGGTAGAGAAGCACAGTCCAGAGATGGCCTGTGTTTTTCAGAAAGAGAACAGTCTCTCTAAATCGATATTGAACATATAAAAGAACATTTTCACCTGGAGTTGGGAAGCCAGAGTAGACCTGGACAAAATAAATCAAGTCATTGCCACGCTGGACACCAGACCAAATGGCCATGCACGGTCACACTCATTTCTGGAGCTCAGTGCTCTCCTTGCACAAACAGAAAGCTTCTGCCCATTAAACAGTTCTTACTGTTAACACAGTAGAATTTCTAACTGTGTTATAGGTGAGAGCTCTGTTTCCATCCATGTGGTCTGTGTGAATATGTGTGTGTGGAGGTATTTAGGTATATATATCAATGTGTCAGACGTTACTTTGGGTACAGGGAATTAAATGTGCCTCTTTACCATACATTAATACATTTCTAGTTAAATTTTATTCCTAAAATTATTTGAGGTATATCAATATTTTTGACCATGCCTGACCACCACTGAAGACAAAATTCAGTGACAGTAGATAATAAACTTTGGAGAAAGTGTTCAGAGTAAAGACAGAAAGGAATTAGTATATTTGAACTACTGATTCATTCTTTCCCTAGAGTCATTAATTATTTTGTTTCTTTATATGTGTTAAGTTCAACCAAGTTTATCAAATTGTATCCCTCTACTGGTTTGTATAAAAGTAACAATCTTCACCACTATTAGAAAACCATGGTAAAAGGCAAAATTAACCACAGTTTTTTTCACTGTATGCTTACACGTGATTTTCTGTGCAAAGATTTTTGTTACAGGTACTATGTACACATAGTCATGGGATGGATGAGCAGTCCTTCTAAAGATCCCTAGAAAAATGTCAGCCTCTTTGTAATCTCTTGTATTTTACATGATTAAATTTTTTTAAATTCTGGCCTAATCAACTTAAATTATTATAGGTACAATTTTGTGAAATACAGAATTAATGAAATTCAAATTTTATGTAACTATAATTGACTATAAAATAGGTCTAATATGATTCTAATTGGAAATATTCCACTGTTCCAGATTTCATCCATTTGGTGCTATCATTTGGAAGTAAAGACACTATCAATGGTATATTTGGTTCTAATTGATTTTCTTGGTTCCTTGCTTAATATAGAGTCCTCACACATCTTGAATCTAAGACTATACTCTGTAGAATTACAAGGGTATACTCTTAATAATGTAAAGAATTCAGCTCTAAAACCCAGAATAGACTAGAAATTTCAAAGCATTTGTAAAAAACAATTTATAAAATGCTTAATTTTCTCTAAAAATTTCTTTTTTTAGATCAATGGCCATTATAATGGTATGCCAGGGTGGTTGTAGGTTTCTGACAGATAAGGAGGATTTCTCTAATGAAACATAAATACGAAATAAGTATAATTAGAATTAGAACTCACTCATCCTTTCATTCAGTGTTCCAAGTGGAACTCTGTTCCAAGAATGTGTTTCACCATTGGGCATGCAAAATGAAGGAGACTAATTTCTTCCCTTCCAAAGAGGTCACAATCTCTAGAAAAACAAGCTTGGAAGAACTATAATATTTCTTTATCATCCATTACTTTGGTTAACAGTCCTCTACCCTGGATATGGACACGTAGAATTTTAATAATAGATTCTACTAATGAACTATGATCTGTTCACCCATCTGTTGATAGACAATTTCTATGTCCCACTGTCACCTCCTCAAGAGCACTTTCCAGTTTGATATTTCAGCACCATCAACAGATATTTGTTTGTCATTTATATAAACATCCCCATGCAGAAAATAATTAGGGAATGCACCCAACAGAGGATATTTGGGTCTGAGTGTATTAGCTATCAGGCCGTGTTCTGATAATGAATTTGCATTAAACTATATTAGAATGGTATCAGTAAATACTATTGGGATAAAAATTGGGCTAAAGGACTAGAAAAGGGGAAAACAACGTGCCAAGTGATTGGGCACTGACAGGAGGCAAACACCAAATTTATAGTTGGATCTGACTTGACTATAAACCACAGGTTATTTGGGGCTTACCAGTGGTTAAAGAATTCACCTGCCAATGCAGGAGACACAGATTCGATTCTTGGGTTGGGAAGATCCCCTGGAGGAGGAAATGGCAACCCACTCCAAGTATTGTCTGGAAAACCCCATGAACAGAGAACCTTGGCCAGCTATAGTTCATGGGGTTGCAAAGTGTAGGATGTGACTTGGCATCGGAACATGCATGCACAAGTTATTTTAACCAAGACTTTCAAGTGTGACACATCATTAAATTAAGGTATATTCAAAAGTGCCATGCTATGCAAAAGTCAGGAATATATTATAACCCATGCCACCATAACTCACAAAATGGAAATCTATTCACTTGTGATTGTTATAAAAATTATGTGGGAAAAAGAACTGTAGACTGTAACTTGCTAAGCAATATCATAACTTGCTAAACAATTTCATAATCTCCTTATAATAATCTTTAATGTAATACTTCAGCATAATGCTAGGTGTGATCAGCAAGTTTTGATTATCTGTTTATTTTGCCATTGTAATCATTAGCTTTATAGAGATAGTTATCAATGAAATCAGAAGATAAGAAAGGTTATGATTTAGTAAAATTTGGGGATGCAAGAAGACTCAGTACCTATAAGCCAATGGAATGTATTAAAGGCAATATAGAAGATGGGACCTATAGCATTAATCGGGTAGAATTAATAGCATTAAAAGAAAAGCCCCAGAATAAAGGTTGAAAACAGAAAAATAAATCTAAAGGAGACAGAAGGAAGCTAGTATCAGGATGTCATTTCTACTCTGTACTAACTCAACACAAACAGGTTTGAGTCTAGTTTCAAATCCTTACTAACTATGACCTTACCTATAAAGTGAAGATATTGCCAAACACATCTTACTGAGTGATGGAAAAGCTTAAATAATATAAAGCAAAGGCACAAAGTGAAGTCTCGGGAAGTTAAAATGTATGGATAAATAGAACAAATCAGGAAGAGAGCAAGCTTAAAAACAGGACAGATACCTGCCATGATGTAATATATTAGAATGTGAAAACATTAACATCATAAGGATCTGTCCACTACTGAATCATGATTAAGACTAAGATTCTGCATCATATACAATTTTGGAAAGATTATATACTTGAAACTTGGGTCACTTTCTGTCCAAATAGCTGACTCCATTTTGCATTAAGCTCCAAGAATCTCTATAGGACTATTTCAACTCTAGATTCTCTCATCTATAATATCACCATAACAGTGATTCAGATCAATGAGAGACAAGTTTCCATGAGTCTCTTGCATTTCTGAGCATCTTGCAGGCAAGGTACTAATTATCCTTTGCTCCAAACTGTCCACTGAAGTTTGTTTGTATAGAGAACGGCCCTGGAAGATAGAGCTAGTGTTTCTCCCTCTGAGGAAAAAGAACACATCTCTAAAAGATTTAGAGTCTCTCCAAGATCAGAGTTCTTGTAACACAAGCTATTGTGTGTGTAGGTATTATCTAGTCCTCTTTGCACCGTCCTATAGGAAATGGGGCTCAGAGAATTACATGTTGATACCCCAGCAACTGCTAATGCTGTATTAAACTTAACTTTTCTTCATCTCCGAATCAAAGGTCTTGCATCTTCTACCAGTATCCATTAAACTGCAGCAGGCCAACTTACTGGCTTGCATGTAGGATAAAGTATCAGACTCTTCAAAATTCTTGACACAGATTTTCAGGATAAATATACTCCCTCGAGTAACTGGTGAAAATGTATGAATATGCCATTTCAGGAGATTCTTGGATCCCCTGAGGCCCATTCACATACTGGTATAACACTGATGGACCACGGGTTAAAAATTCCTGCCTAAGTTAGGAGAGGTCACACTCAATCAGAGCCTATCAAAAGTTTTTGTGACTGTGTATAGAATAAATCTGCTTTCAAGTGAATGACAGCAAAATATAGCTAGACGGTAACATCTGCTCTTGGAACAAGACTTGGTAAAATGAACTTGAGAAGAAGTGGGGACGGGATGGATCTTGTTGAGTCTGTTATAGTTTGGTTCAACTCAAATCTAAACACCTGCTGCAGATTCCTTTCTACAAAGAACACTATAGCCATCTATAAATTCCCCGTTTAAATTCTATTTCAGCACTAAGTGGACACTTGCAACTTTGGTGTCACAACCTACCACCCAATTCTAAATCTCTTCTCTTTGTACGAGCTCTATACCATAGTGAGAGACTTTTAATTAGAAAAGAAAAAAAAAATGGTTAGCAAGGAAAATGTGTACACCTCGTGCATTTAACTCAGCTTATGACATTTCCATTTTTACACTCAATAACGTGAGAAAATTAACATTATTTCTAAAACAATGTCACGATGAGATGCTGTTAAAGTTTCAGAAGAGATATTTCAAAGTGTTGACCGACATATCTCTTAGAGGGGTAAATAGGTATGGTGTGGAGAGACAGGCAAGAACATGAAAGATTCTTTGTGTTCTACCAATTAAAGATTTATTAGTATTGCTTCCTTTTAAAAAATGAAAATAAGCTTTACTCATAACTATAAATTGTTCTAATCAGATTGTCTCCTAATCAGTTCAGCTCATTCATGTCCAACTCTTTGCAAACCCATGGACTGCTGCACACCAGACTTCTCTATCACCACCTTCTGGAGCTTTCTCAAACTCATGTCCATCGAGTTGGTGATGCCATCGCACCATCTCATCCTCTGTCGTCCCCTTCTTCTCCTGCCTTCAGTCTTCCCCAGCATCAGAGTCTTTTCCAATGAGTCAGTTCTCCTTACCTAGCTATTAGGAATCTCTTAATACCTAGCTAAAATCAGCTTTGAGAAAAGGTCTCTGATGAGTAAAGAGGGAGAGACTGGAGTTACAGAAGTCCAGTTTACACCAAACCATACTTTTTTCTTAAGTGTTTACATAGCAGAAAAATAGAAAATGGCCTCTTGAAGTACAGAGTGCTTTTAGGAAAAATATTTTGATCAGTGGTATTAAATTATCGCTGAAAAGCATAATACCCTAAGGAGATAAAATACTCTTAATCTCTAGATAATATATAGAATACATGTTTGTATAATCTATATTAATTTATATTATCTTTAAAAAGTTGTCTTCTTATGGTATCTACTAATAACATTAATTGGAAATGTTCAAAGAAAACAATAAATAAGTGACTGATACATACATGTATTTAAAAACTCACTAATCTAGGGATTTCCCTAGTGGTCCAGGGATTAAGACTCCATGTTTCCAATGATCCCTCATTGGGAAACTAAGATCCCAAATGCTGCCTGGCCAAACAATAAAACAACAACAAAATAAACATATATTTGTTCCATATATACAACATATTAAATTTAAAAATTTTTTAAGTCTATCAGGAGCATATTAAATTTAACATATTAAATTTAAAATTTTTTTAAGTCTATCAGGAGCAAGAAATCTTATGCAATCATAAATACATATTAATAAATCTGTCTACCCTACAAACAGCCTTCCCAAGTGGCACAGTGGTAAAGAACCGCCTGCCAATACAGGAAACCTGAGTTCGATCCCTGGGTCAAGGAGATTCCCTAGAATAGGAAATGGAAACCCCTACAGTATGACTTGCCTGGAAAATTCCATGGACAGAGGACCCTGGCAGGCTACAGTCCACAGGGCTGCAGAGTCGGAATGAGAGACTGAGCACGTACACACACCGTATGTGTGTGTGTGTGTGTGTGTGTGTGTGTGTGTGTGTGTGTGTACAGTCACTAAGTCATGTCCAACTTTTTGCAATACCATGGACTGCGGCATGCCAGGCTTTCCTGTCTTTCACTATTTCCCTGAGTTAGCTCAAATTCATGTGCACTGAGTCAGTGATAGCAATAGCAAGGAGAGGTAAGAAATTCATGTCCACTGAGTTGGAGATACAACAAGAAGAGATAAGAAAGCCTTCCTTAGTGATCAAAGAAACAGAGGAAAATAATAGAATGGGAAAGACTAGAGATCTCTTCAAGAAAAGTAGAGATACCAAGGGAACATTTTGTGCAAAGCTGGGCACAAAAAAAGGACAGAAATGGTATGGACCTACAGAAGCAGAAGATATAAAGAAGAGATGGCAAGAATACACAGAAAAACTATACAAAAAAGATCTTCATGACCAGATAACCACAATGGTGTGATCACTCACCTAGAGCCAGACATCCTGCAATGTGAAGTCAAGTGGGGCTTAGGAAGCATCACTACAAACAAAGCTAGAGGAGGTGATGGAATCCCAGTTGAGTTATTTCAATCCTATGTGAAGATGATACCATGGCAGAAAGTGAAGAGGAACTTAAGAGCCTCTTGATGAAAGTGAAAGAGGAGAGTGAAAAAGTTGGTTTAAAACTCAACATGCAAAAAACAGATCACGGCATGCGGTCCCATCACTTCATGGCAAATAGATGGGGGGGAAAGGGAAACAGTAAGAGACTTTATTGTGGGGGGAACTCCAAAATCACTGCAGATGGTGACTGCAGCCATGAAATTAAAAGATGCTTGCTCCTTGGAAGAAAAGTTATGACCAACCTAAACAGCATATTAAAAAGCAGAGACACTACTTTGCTGACAAAGGTCCATCTACTCAAAGCTATGGTTTTTCCAGTAGTCATGTATGAATGTGACAGTTGGATTATAAAGAAATCTGAGCACCAAAGAATTGATGCTTTTCAACTGTGGTGTTAGGAGAAGACTCTTGAGAGTCCCTTGGACTGTGAGGAGATTCAAACGGTTGATCCTAAAGGAAATCAGTCCTGAATATTCATTGGAAGAACTGATGCTGAAGCTGAAACTCCAATACTTTGGCCGCCTGATGTGAAGAACTGACTCATCTGAAAAGACCCTAATGCTGGGAAAGATTGAAGGCAGGAGAAGGGGACGACAGAGGATGAGATGGTTGGATGGCATCCCTGACTCAATGGACACGCATTTGAGTAAGCTCCGAGAGTTAGTGATGGACAGGGAGGCCTGGTGTGCTGCAGTCCATGGCGTCGCACAAAGTCGGACAAGGATGAGCAACTGAACTGAACTGAGTCGGTGATGCCATCCAATCGTCTCATCCCCTGCTGCTGCCTTTTCCTTTTTGCCCTCAATCCCTCCCAGCATCAGGGCCTTTTCCAATCAGTTGGCTCCTAGCATCAAGTGTCCAAAATATTGGAGCTTCAGCTTCAGAAGTACTTTAAATGAATATTCAGGTTGATTTCCTTTAGGATTTACTGTATACCCCAAAAACACTAAACCAGTTTAACTTTACAAGTAAAGAAGAAGAGTTAGAAGGAACCTCCTTTGAAAAACAAGGTTAAAAATAAATAAATAATTGTTGCTGTTACCTCACTACAGAAATTTATTCTTTTATAAATGTTTTAGGAACACACAACATTTTCAGGGGTTAGTTATTCCCCTAAGCACTGGCCTGTCCATCAAATATTATATTAACTTCTTTCTTTGTGGTATATCATCTGGTTTTGAAATATTTCCAGAGTTGTTCTACTGTCTTGATTGAATTTAAGCAACAAATGCATTTATCACTGAACACTTCCAGAGTTTTCCTTCAGCATTACACTGAGTCATGTGCATAATATGTCACTTTAAAATATAACTTAATACAGCCTATTGTTTCCTCTGCAATGCCCCTCTGGACATTCTTGCAATAAGAGTTTCTTTTAAAAGATGTTTTCATAGAAGAAAAATACTTAGGTATCTTATATTTTAATGATTGAAACCTACTTGGCAAGCATCACATTTGATCTGAAAACTTTAGTTTATTTAATAGTTTTATAAATAGGAATATATATAAATATTAACACCATCAGAATAAAAATTCACATAACTTCAACTCATTATTTTGTATCATACATTCATGTTATTTAAATCATGTAGTCACATAATTTTATAGCAGGAAGGAAATGTTAGCAACTCGATATACAAATGAAGAAACTACATAAAACAGAACTTCCTACAAAGATAACAAAAGACTGACACCAGTCACCAAGACTTACGCCATTAGCTGCTATTCTACTAGAATCCAACAAGCAAGTGGCCGATGGTAATTCATAAAGTATTGCCCTGACAATCTCAATATATCCATGGGCTCCTGTCTTAAGTATACGTTTATTATCCCTCACCTAGAGCCAAACATCCTGGAATGCAAAATCAAGTGGGCCTTAGGAAGCATCTCTACAAACAAAGCTAGAGAAGGTGATGGAATTCTAGTTGAGTTATTGCAAATCCTAAAAGATGAAGCTGTGAAAGTGGTAACACTCAATATGCCAGCAAATATGGAAAACTCAGCAGTGGCCAGAGGACTGGAAAAGGTCAGTTTGCATTACAATCCCAAAGAAAGGCAATGCCAAAGAATGTTCAAACTACGACACAATTGCATTCATCTCACACACTAGCAAAGTAATGCTCAATATTCTCCAAGCCAGGCTTCAACAGTATGTGAACCGTGAATTTCCAGATGTTCAAGCTGGATTTAGAAAAGGCAGAGGAACCAGGGATCAAATTGCCACCATTCACTGGACCATCAAAAAAGCAAGAGAATTCCAGAAAAACTTCTACTTCTGCTTTATTGACTACGCCAAAGCCTTTGACTGTGTGGGTCACAACAAACTGGAAAATTCTGAAAGAGATCTGAATATCATACCACATTACCTGCCTCCTGAAAAATCTGTATGTAGGTCAAGAAACAACAATTAGAACTGGACATGGAACAACAGACTGGTTCCAAATTGGGAAAGGAGTACGTTAAGGCTGTATATTGTCACACTGTTTATTATTTACCTTACATGCAGAGTATATCATACAAAATGTCAGGCCAGATGAAACACAAGCTGGAGTCAAAATTGCTGGGGGAAATATCAATAACCTCAGATACGTAGATGACACTACCCTTATGGCAGAAAGTGAAGAAGAATTAAAAAGCCTCTTGATGAATGTGAAAGAGAGTGAAAAAGCTGGTTTAAAACTCAATACACAGAAAACTAAGATTATGGCATCTGGTCCCATCATTTCATGACAAATAGCTGGGGAAAAAATGGAAACAGTGAGAGACTTTATTTTGGGGGCTTGAAAATCACTGCAGATGGTGATTGCAGCCAGGAAATTAAAAGACGCTTACTCCTTGGAAGAAAAGCTATGACCAACCTGTCATATTAAAAGCAGGGACATTACTTAGCCAACAAAGGTCCGTCTAGTCAAAGCTATGGTTTTCCCAGTGGTCATGTGTGGATGTGAGAGTTGGACTATAAAGAAAGCTGAAAACCGAAGAATTGATGCTTTTGAACTGTGGTGTTGGAAAAGACTCTTGGACTACAAGGAGATCCAACCAGTCCATCCTAAAGGAGATCAGTCCTGAATATTCACTGGAAGGACTGATGCTGAAGCTGAAACTCTAATACTTTGGCCACCTGATGTGAAAAACTGACTCATCTGAAAAGACCCTGATGCTGGAAAAGATTGAAGGCAGGAGGAGAAGGGGACAACAGAGGATGAGATGGTTGGATGGCATCACCAACTCAAGGAACGTGAGCTTGAGTAGGTTCTGGGAGTTGGTGATGGACATGGAAGCCTGCCATGCTGCAGTCCATGGGGTCACAAAAAGTTGGACATGACTGAGCGACTGAACTGAACTGAATGGGACACTTCTTGCTTTCTGCCTGCCCTCTATTGTACACAAAATCTAACATTCCTTGGTCCAGCTTAACTTTCAGGACTCTCTAACTGACTTGCACCCTAGCATATCTAAATAGCAGTTTAAATATCCTAGTCTAGGGATGTTATAGAATTCCTCTTATAGTTATCTTTTACAATATACAAAATCACATCAGCTAGAGGATGGTGCTACTGTCTTAAAAAGGGCTATGTCCCAAGTCATTTGTTTAAGCTGCTATGCTGCCACATCAATACCTCGCAGAAAAGGGCTTTTGGAAATTCTTAACATTCTGAAGATAAATACAAAAGTATGACACAGCTCTTTCTTTTTTGCTAAGAATTTTCTATCTTGTTAGTAGTTGTTTGCATCAAATAAGAAGTGACTGCTAAAAGATAACTTATTATAGCTATAAGCTTCCCTGTATTAGTAGGAAGAAACCCTTTTTACTTTTTTTTTTTTTGGCCATGCTGTGTGGCTTGTGGGATCTTAGTTCCTCAACCAGGGATTGAACCTGGGCCATTGGCAGTGAAAGCAGAGAGTCCTAACTACTAGACCACCAAGGAATTCCTCTATTTTTTAAATGATCCCAATTTCTTGTCCTAAAAACCAAAAATAATGTATGAGATTAAACCTATGGATGAATCCATGTTCTATAGCAGTATAGGTTATGGGATAATATGCCTTCATAATACCTTCTGCTATCTCTGTTGCTAACTATAACTCTTGCATATATAATTCCATTATACTTTTATAATTCAAGGTTTTGAAATGCTTTTGAACCATTAATATATTTTCCTGGTTAAAATTCTTTGAGATGTTCTTAACAAGAGTCTTAGATAATGAATTTGGGCAAACTCTGGAACAGTCTTTACAGTATTATCATTCTCATTAATTTTCAGAACTACCCACTGTGTTGAGATGATTGTCATGGGCCTAAGACTTCAATTTGGCTAAATATTTTTGCATACATTTCAACATATAAGTAACTACCAGATGTTTAAATGTTAAGTTCATATGGAAGAAATGGTTAAATGTATTTATTTTTATCTCACGATTTCTTTGTAACACTAATTCTCATTTTACTATTTCCTTATGTATTTCACTATTTCCTCAATATTTTGGTCTACAATGGGCCAATAACTCTAAAATCCCTTCAAAGACAAAACAATCCTTTAAAATATTTCAGAATTTAAACCATTTACTCATGTATAATATTTAATATATTTAACACTAATTTTTTAAAAGAGAAACCTTATATAATGATTCACATATTACTTTAGTAAAATATACAGACTTTCATGTAAAGCACAGGATTACACTTTTTTTAAACAGAGTTTTCCATTTATATTCTTATTTGGCTTTAGCAACCTGATATATGATTCTGCCCTATCCTGTCAGAAAAAAGATGGGTAGGAGGCTAAAAACAATATTACTTTTAAGAGAGTTACTGCAGTACACAGTTCTGTACTTTCATCCAGTTTATTCGTTTTTCTTTGCCTCTTTGGTTATCTCTGAAGACTGCTCCTGTTTCCATTGTTTCATCCTTTAGCATTCACATATCAGAGCAATAAGTATTTCATTACTGGTTTATCTGTCCAGAGGCTTGAGAAGCGGTAACAATTAACCCTCCCTTCACAGTGATTGATACAGGCTTTGCTTTCAATTTGTTCCACTACACAGATCATGAAATTCTGAATGCAATCATCCTCATTGACCTACACTTTCAAACACACAGCTACAATGAGACGAAAGTAATTATTAAAAGGAACACAGGACTACTGAGATCTGAAACAAAGTCTTTTAAAAATCTGTTAGATGACCTTCTGGTAAAATTGGCAAATTCTGATGTTAACAAAAATGATAGCTTTGTGTCCCTGTCTGAAAATATTCAATGCAAGCTGATCAATGTATACTGTGGTGATTGTACTGACTGCAGTATGTACTTCGAAAATACAGAAAGCCATTTTAGAACTGTTACAAAGTAGAGATAAACTGTCAACACTGTAGCTTAATCTGCCTAATTTTTTAAGGAAACTAAACTTCCTGCTTTGTGTATAAAGGATCAACATTGACCAAAGCAAAGAATCGGGACTGGAAAAGCAATAGCTTTATTCTATAAGAAGACCGGCATACCTGAATCCTACATCTTCCCTCTCCTCCTCCCTTTAGATGAAGATTCACAGTAAGAAATGAATATATTTTTCACAAAGTCTGAAAAATAGCTTCAAATAAATATTAATCTACTGCAATCGATATATATGAGGAATGGAGAGGATCGAATGGGAGAGTGGTGACTACAGAACTATATTAAAACAAGGGTTGCAGTTAAAGAAAATCAGGGTGGAAAGCAAGGCAGCAGGCCTGAGGCTCTAATCACAGAACAGAGTGATGGAGATGAACCAATACTGCATGGATTAGCAATGAATTATTTTGAACTGTAATCATATGCCTGCACAGAAGAGAGGCAAAACTAGCCATTACTCATAAACTGATCTACTGATTTCTTGAGAGAGGTGGGGGCAGGGGGATGAGAACAAATTCATATGCTAAACTAATTCAGAATAATGAAAACCTAAAGATGCAGTTACACTTCAAGTTACATTCTATTTTTAATGTCTACCACATACTACATAATATGGGGTATTTACAGTAGAAACTATAAAGTTCTTGGATTCGAAAATCCAACCATTTCTTCTAAGATTAGGATGTCAGATATTTATGCCACTCCGTTTTTTCTTGTCCAATAAAACCATTTCTGAATACCTTTCATACCCCCAAATATAAAACCCTGAAGTATTTCGTTATAAAGAAGAAACAGTACTCAAGGAATTAACTTCCTTTGGATAACGGGAAAAAATCATACCAAATGAAGATTCGATTGTTGGAACTAATTTTGTTAGGAAGAGAAAAAATCAAAACTGCTGGTAGCAAGAGATTCCTGAGATTCTTATGAACAGACTGTTTAAATGAAGAGCACTTTAATCAGTAGAGGAATCCTCACGTTTCTAATGTCTTGCTGTGCATTCTGCAGGTTATAGTAGCAGCTGGTAGAGGTCATATATCTTTTGTGAGCATCCCAAAAAGGCTCACTGCCAGACTGTTAAATTATGAATAAGCAATGAACAAAAGAATGCAGATACGGTGGTGACAAGATAATCCAAGCAAATTTATCTATGACAAATTTCACAGGATTAACAAATTACATTTACACAGAACAATAAAAATGTGCAAAAAAAAATAAATGATGAGCCTACTTTTCCTTAAAGCATTAGGAAAACAAAAAGTCACAAATCCTCTGCATATATTTAAATTTAACTTGATCTAAAGTAAGACATTTATAATATGTTTAAGATATCTTTGTAACATTTTCCCATTTTAGGTAGATATACACAAACTTTGTATACTGGTTTATATTTCATATATGTTACACTGTAAAGATTACATATATATATATATACACACACATACATATATTATTTGGCTTATATATAAATCATGTATATAAACATAGTGAAATCTATAATACATAAATGTCATCCCATTCATATACATGAATAGAATGGATATATTTTTAAGAAACATTTTGAGAAATTTATTTGTATAATTTGTGTAATTATTTGTGTGCTGTGTAATTATTTGTAATAATTTCAATTAGTACAATACATATTAGCTACCAAAATATCCTTATTCACTGATGCCTCCATTTTCAAGGACCAGAGAGAGGGGTTCTGAAAACAGTTTCAATCATTCCACTTGCTCCTACCAAAACACTGCAGTCTTTCTGAGTAAAGTGCTTCTTCTGCACGAAGTTTTTAGAACTAGTGCCCTTTTCTGCAGTGTTACAATAGCAGAAAAGAAAATTCACAGTTGATGGAGGGGATTGATTTCAGCTATATTCATTAAAGATTACCCTTAATCCAATATTAAACTTTTCTTTATAATAAAATTATTTGTATTAATCTTATAAATGAGAAAAGCCCCAGTCTATCAGATAATAAATTACTGAAATGACCTGTGAATCCATATAGTGTTCTTAAAATGCTATGTGGCACTACTTTCCAAAATATGTGATATATATTTAAGTTTTAATGTTATAGACAACCTCCATACCAGAGTCAGAGCCCTTTAATACTGCAATGGCATACTGATAATAATAAAATAATGTTGTTCAGTCACTAAGTCGAGGCTGACTGTCTGTGCTCCCATGGACTGCAGCACACCAGGCTTTCCCGTTCTTCACTATCTCCAAGAGTTTGCTCAAATTCATGTTCAATGAGTTGGTGATATAATTTATTTTAAGATGACTTGAATGCTGTTTTAAATTTTGTAGCCTATTTTTCATTTATACTTCCTACTGTCTGTTGCTTTTAATCTTCAATGTTTTAGCAAAACATTTCTCTAAATGGGTCCTTTTCAACATCTCACAAGTCAACCTATCCTTTATGTAAACAAGAAATTTTCTTAATGTGAAAGTGAATGTTTAAAGTTACACAAGTAAAATACTCAGCTCTTTCAAGCACAAATACTCAAGCACTGCTTATCTAGTCCTTTCAAGCCCTGAAGTTCCTATATTTTATTCTTTTTTTGAAGAAGCTATTTGGTTGACAATATTGCATCTAAAAACAGGAAGATAAATGTGATATGCTTGTCTACTACCTCAAATCTAGCATATGTTCTACAAGGAGCAGTGATTAAAGTCAGATGTTACAAAGTTTCATAATCTTCAGTCACTAAGTTGTGTCCAATTCTTTTGTGATCCCATGGCCTGTAGCCCACCAGGGTCCTCTGTCCATGGGATTTCTCAGGCAAGAATACTGGAGTGTGTTGCCATTTCCTTCTCCAGGGAACATTCCTGACCCAGGAATTGAACCCATGTCTCCTGCATTGGCAGGCAGATTCTTTACCACTGAGCCACTAGGGAAGCCCTTTCCAAAAGTATAGCTTTTATCAAAGAAATGTTACATACCAGACCAACCCCTGTGATCCCCCCCAACCCTGCATTAGAGAAATTAAAATGTTATCAAGACTTTCCTTTCTTGAATGTCAAAAGTGTGTGAACATCCAGGAGGAAAGTGGGGGGAGCCAAATGATAACTTATCACTTATGTATTTACTGGGGTCCATTTTTAAATGTTTTTAATTAAATGAGTTAATTAATATATGTAAAGCCCTTAGAACAGTACCTGGTACACAGTACTATATAAATGCTTGCTGTCATTATTTTAATGCCAGGTAATTTGGCAACAGATCAACTTCCACAAACCCTTATACATCTCAAAAGAATATACAGAAACACAGGCAGTAAAGTGCATTATGCTTTACCTATTCAGTGGCAAAACTATCCCAAAATAAAAGTCTCGGCTGTAGTCTTTAGATTAAACTGTGACACACTCGGAGGCAAGAATAACAGGAGTGGAAAAGGTCCATGAATACTTCACAGTCTAAGACCAAAGAGGCCTATGTATACGGCAAACTGATTCTTCAGAAATCATTCAGTGAAAAGTCTGCCCCGAAATATAGATAGCTGTGGGAGGAAGGAAGTGAAAATTGCTCAGTCGTGTCCAACTCTTTGCAACCCCATGAACTATACAGTCCATGGAATCTCCAGGCCAGAATATTGGAGTGGGTAGCCTTTCCCTTTTCCAGGGGATCTTCCCAACCCAGGGACTGAACCCAGGTCTCCCACATTGCAGGCGGACCCTTTACCAGCTGAGCCAGAAGGGAAGCCCAAATAGCTGTGAAGCTTGCCCACAAAACTACCGGAATGTTAATGGGTAGAGTGAGAATAATTCATTGATTCTTTCTCTCACTTTATAAACACCGTTTTTCTGAACTTCTCCAAACATGTGATGAAAGACCAAGAGGCAGAGATCTAGTTCACTCCCTGGCACACACAGTCTTTCTGCCATAAGAGCTCTCTGGCATGAGCTCAGAAATCCCTGACTCTGGAAAATTTGAAAAATGCAGGGCCCCTCCACATTGCAGTTAAGGTACTACATTTCTACAGAGACAAACATGATTTCAATCTCTACTCTACCACCTTCTTTGGGAACAATATGCCTCTGTTTTCTCATTCATAAATGGGGATATTAGCACTTCCCTTGTAAGGCAGTGGGGAAACCAATGAGAAAATTACTAGGAAATATTTAATATTTGTTTCAAAGGGCTTTGAAACAGTAATGTCCAATAAATCTTTATTATCATATGTGATCATTTTCATTTTAAAATCCCAAAGATCTTTTAAAAGTTTTTGCTATTAGTTCATTTACATTATATAACATCTTTTCTTTCTTTCCCCCAAGAACCTCTAATTATTTTACAGTCCCTAGTTACAATATTTTACAAGCGGAATACCTGTCCCCCCAGAACACTAAGCTAACAGAAATCAAAGGAGATAAGGAGCCTTCTTTACAGGTCCATGAATTCTCTACTTTCTACTCTTCCAGAAAAGGGTGTTTTCTGGCCCTTGATAATATTCCACATATCCAATATATGGCCAAGTCTATAACTAAAGCAACTGTTCTTACAGGGTGTATTATTCACTACTATCTCCAGCACAAGTCAGGATGGTCCACTGCAGAGGTTCAATAAATAAAGCTGAATGAACAAACCAATCAATAATTATAGTCGAGGTCCATGAGCAGTTTGGACAATGGCGATGTGTGATTTTCATCTTGCCTCTCATGATTTTGTACACGAGACCACAAGTATGCCAATTAATTCACCAAAACATTATGCTTCAGACATGTATACAGACAACTTCAAGTGCCGTTTAATCTTGTCACTGCCCTAGTAATTTCAGCTACAGTAGCAGTCACTTTCCTCTTACTAAGTCATGCCCTGTTTATGCACTACACTTTTACTAATATCACTGCAAACTATTCTATGTAAGGTTCTATCGAACTTATTAGTGCAAACATCCTACTGACATTAATGGGGCCCAGCGAAGTAAAAATACCATTCAGTTACAGCTGGTTTATTACACTGCCCAATGAGGGGAAAAAAGTAAGAAAGAAAACAGGCACTATTTACTATAAAAACACTAACGTCATTAAATGCAAAGCAAACACAACTGAATTTTCCCATAGATTTGGGAAGTTCTTAGCTAGTCATAGTACAGATTTCAATATTTGAGGTTTTACATGTTCCATTGTGTACAACTTTGGAAACATTTAAAATTTTAAATTAATATTTAATCACGTGAACAACTAAAAATTTTAACAGCCTAATCCTTCCACTAAGGTATCAGCCTTATCCATTGTATGCAATTAGGAAATGTTGATAAAACACTTGAAATTAAATTATAAGCGAAGAGCCGTGCAGAATTTTTTTTTAATTAATTCAAGAGATGAATGCTACAATACAGAAAAAGTAGCCATGTGAACATAACAGGGGAGGGGCTAGCTCTGCTCTCACATGTGTTTGATTTTCTTTAAATTTAGTGAGTGGCATTCTGCACAGGAAAGGGGAACACTGGAATCGCAGGAAAAATAAGAAAATAAAAATAGACTATCTAAGGGTCATTATTAATAGCAAAGCACTTAAGGAAATTTATTAGAAAAAACATTATCAGAAGTGATTTAGATATCTCTGTGACATAGCTCCTGCAAATACCCTACAAAATATAAAGCTCAACAGCTTAAAAAATAAGTCAATAAAAGCTACACTACCTAAATCTTCCCCCCTCAAAAAAAAAAAAAGTACTGCTTTACAAAAGCATGTACAGTATAGAAACCCCCTGTCATAGAAAACCACACCACAGAGCAGAGGACCCTGGACATCAGATCCCATTTCAAAGAGATGCAGTTTTAACATGCCAGTGGATCCCAAACTAAGATCTGGGCCAGAGCAAAAGAGTTGAGAGGTTTATAGAAATTCTGGCATTCCCATAAAACAGATCTCTTGCAGGTAGGAGCAACAACTGTGTAGAAGAATTTGGAGGAAAATTCAAACTTCATATTGCCAAAAACACCAGGCTGTTCCAATTTGTACATCAAATTTAAATTGCAATATAATTCTTACCAACTCATTGCTGAACAAGATATTAATTTCCCACAACTTTCAGTCAAATATAAAAGTTGTATTCTTAAGAATATTTTTAAAGACCACAGGGACTAAAAATTTACTCATAATACCATTAGGTGCTTAAAAAAAAACACAAAAAACCTCATGTAACTTTTTTTTTTAACCAAAAGCATCCAATAATGTTGATTCAAGTTTGCTCATAACAAATCAAATCTAGTAACAGGCATATTACAGATTTGAAGTAGCTATGTGTTTCTCAATTTATAAATCAGAAATTGGAAATAGGAGAGGATGCTGTAATGTGGGAGGGTCCTACATAATAAAGGTCTTTATAACTCCTGGCTCCTGAGCTATACAATCTAATATCCTCTCCGGTGGTTCTGTGATATGCCCATGCATTACAGTTCTTGTTGACAGTCTGTTGCCTTGGAAATATTTCATTATTTCAGTTTTTCCATTTGTAGACCCTTGGCCTTGTGATATGAAGGCCATCCTATTTCATATTTTCGATTATCATTTAAGCAATCTTGTGGAGCTATTTATATATAAGCAAGTGTTAGACAACGCATATCATCATTTATCACTCTGTGTTTAAGCTTACATTGTAGAAAGAAATGCCTCCAAAAAAGTCTCCACCACCACCTTTACTTTTTAAACCAAAAGCCCTGTGCTACTGGAATATGCTTTGCAAACCAGCATGGGCGTATCACATGCTTGACACTTCTGTCTAATTTTCTTGGTTTTACATCCACATAGTGGAAAAACTCTGTGGTAGTACTATATAATTTGCAGCCTACTGGAGTTTTTTGTTTGTTTGTTTGGTTGGTTGGTTTTGTTTTTAATCAAAGGAGTTTTAATACACAAGGTTTTCAACTTGTTATTTCAGGCTCCAAAGAGACACCTTCTGCGTGTATGAGTCAGAAGAATTTAAGGATAACTAAATAATAACATAAGACATTATCAAGAAAAAACTTCTTTTCCCAAAATTTACTCTGTAAACATTATTAGGAGGAAATGACTTTTGTACTGTATTATTAAACTCAGGTCAGAGTTTCTAAACATGAAGACAATTCAAAAGATACATTTTTTTCTCTACAAGTTTTGATACTGATATATGTGAAAAACAATAGAGATAGTGTCCATAAAAGCCTTTAAGAAATCAGTGATTTGGAAACCATGTTTTATGTAAATAGGAGGTCACTTAATGCATGTCCACAGAAAACCATCTTTTGTAAACACATTTCTGTTCAACCATCACAGAGAAATCACACTGCTAACCAACAAGTTCCAGGCACAAAGTCCACATAAAGGTGAAATGACTACTTAGTTGAGCAAGTAACTATGAAAAATACCCCCTCCTGAACCAACCGTCTGATTTCCCATTTCTCATTACAAAACCAAATCAAGGAACGTGTGTAATGTTTACACTTAAAGTGTTAAGAGCATTTTAAACCCTAATAACAAAGTGAACCCTCGGGGCATAAAACAACTGTTTGGATAACGGGCCAAGTTTGTGGTTATTACTGTTTGAAACATTTAGTTTATAACTCCTTTCTTCCTTTCCTCCGTATCGCTCCTTCTGCCCCTACCTCCTTAGCACTCCTCCCTCTCCCTTCAGGTTAAACCTTCTCAGATCCAACCTTTAAAATGACAGCATCCGAGCTGAACAAGAAGATGCTATTAAAGGGCATTAAATTAAATACAGTATATCCTCCTACAACTTCAATCAGAATTTCAGACCAAGTGTTATTTAGTTCAGCTCTCAAGTGGAGCAGAATAACAAATCGCGCACTTTGATTTACCTTCTTCGAATGCCAAATGGAGACAGGTGATAAAGAACGCGCTCATGCACAGGCTATGAAGTTTCCTCTAGAAATTAATTCTATCTTCAAGATTCCTATCTCAGAGAAATTCCCAAAATGGCACACAAATAGGCCTCTGCTGGAGAGATTACTGGGGCCATCCCAGTAAATACATTTACTACCAGAGAACTGGGGAAGAAGGAGGCACAGAAAAGGAAAGAAGGGAGGAAATCAATGATAAACTTTTGACTTGGAAAAGTATTCATCACCATGTTAAATACGAAATAATTATTAAAAGCTTTGCACAAATGCTCTGAAAAGCAATTTTTCTACCTACAAAAGTAAAGTACTTAATATGTGAATTCGTACTTAATATGTGAATTCTCATAAAACATTTAAGACTAAATGTTCGTTTTAGCTTTATGAGTTGTCAGGTAGTTAATGCCAACCATCTTTAACATCTTTAAAAGCTGAGCTGTGTATGATTTACTCCCAGGTACATGATTTATACAGAAATTAGCTAGAGTTTAGAATGAGTCTCTTACGTATCTACTTGAAATTATTTCCTTAATCCTGACAATTCTGCGGTCCCTACTGAATAAAGGAAACAAGCAATAGTGCAAGTGAAGCTTTCTAAGGGAATAGCTTGTTTAAATATCTCCTTAACAACTCGATGGAAACTACAGGTTAAATGCTATGTTGTATAAAAAATAAAACTGCCCATGTCAAAACAATTAAATCTTGCCACTATGGACTTCCCTCATCTTTTCAAGTTCAGTTAAGCCTGTGAGGAAAGTAAACATCGCTGGTTGGGGGCCGGGGGCAGGGGGAATGGACACGTCTAACCGCATTTGTTTTCCTCGGGAATCAATGGGTAACATTTCATACTTCCTACTGAGCATTTCCTCTTCTGAGACAGAGAGAGATTCGCTTTGCTCAAACCAATATGCTATATGCAATTAATGTCATTAACGCTGCCAATTAATAGCAAATAGGAGTCCAAACAAAGTAGGCTGGGTGGACAGCAGGAGGGGAAACCACGTGGGGTGGAGGGGTGCTTAGTTACTCTGAAATCTAACAATGCCACTCACGTAGGACAGTTAAGGAAATTGTGAAGACAAACTCCCTTTCCCTTTTGGCTTCGGTGTAACTAACTTCAAACAGACATGCTCGGCTGAGCTCCCTGCCTGGATATGCAGTTCTCCCCTGGAACTTTTTAAAACACAGATCCGCAAACAGTAACTAACGGGACAGAGATGTTCCAAGTGTTGGCACATTTTGGATCTCGCTGTTGGCTGGCTCATTGGGACTGAAGGGTTTTCTTCCTTTTTTTCCTCGGGGGTGAGGGGGGTGTGGAAGAAGAGAGTGAATAGGAGGGCAGTGGAGGAGAACAGAGGGCAAAAGCAGGAGACCCACGAGTTGACGAGGCTGGGGGCTGCAGCCCGGGCGGCGGGGAGGCGGCCGCGCGCCTCTCTCCGCCCGGCCCGGCCTAGCGGCTCCGCGCGGAGACAAGCCCCTCCGCGACGCCGTCCGGGCCTGGCGCGAGCTCCGCGCTCCCCGCCCCCGGCCTCCTCCTCCTCCTCCTCCTCCCCCGCTCGCCAGCCTGCCCTCCCCCTCCCCAGCCTCATTCCTTCCTAGAGAGCAGCTGCCAAGGGACCTGCGGCGGCCCCGGGGATC